>APFE030079229.1:60273-76993 GCA_000404065.3 Pinus taeda | reverse complement strand
ATTTCAGTTGTTGTTCAAGCTTTCTTGTAGAATACTTTTAAGTTATAAGAAATCATTTAAAGCTCATCACAATCTCACACACTTCACTTGCTTTATTTCATTTCCATCACATCACAGTAGGGGAGATATACTCAAAAACAAACTTAAAAAGTTAAAAAAGACAAAAGCTTAAGAAACAATTGCCTAAGTACATACAGTACACCTCACTTCATCAGCTTACGAGCCCCGGGTTGACATTTAAAAGTTGCAATTTAGACATCACTAAATTGACCAAACAGGAGCTACAGCCCCCTTGGCTCTTGTACTGGCCAATATGTTTACCAGTACGTAGGTGCCAGCCTACAATCATCCAGGGACCACGTTTCATCAATTTTCAGACTGGATCCATAAAACAATCACCATTGCAATACAACCTGCATCATTAATCTCTGAATCACCCAATACTGAAACCCTGTCAACAACACAGTCACAAACTACATAACTCTACAACAACAACCAGATCCAATAGCAACTTCAAATATCATACTTCATTTGTATACGCTACTTGGACGAACCCAATCCGCGTGTATACGCGCTTTTACCAAAGACAAACCGTGTATAGATCTGCAAATTCTACCTCATAACTTTGAAGCTATTTCAGACATCAGAACATACCCAGATGATAATGTTCATACAGTAAACATGCGTCAATAGATCTAGTCTATCCATACTCAAAAGGTAATCATTCCAAGCCTTGAGATCCCGATCCATTGTTCATCATCCTTCACATGAGTGCCTCCTTGGTTCAGATCAAGCAAGACATCACCAACCCACAACCAGCATCTAGATCTCACACTTTATCAGATGTTCATCACTTGCTCACCCTTGCAAACTCTCTTGGCCTAATGATATTCTCCTTATATAGGTTTAGGCTTCTCTCAATACCATGGTCCAAAACCATGTGGAACCAATACCTTGAACCCAATACTTGGGGTGAACACTTCGGACCAAATACCATGGACGAATACTAAAATACCATGGACCAAATACCACGGACCAAAACTTAGTTTTCCGACATGTGTGCACCTTTCATTCTGTGAACCTGCATGTGTACGTATACGCGCCTTTTGCTCTAATTACCCGCGTATATACGCACTTTCATCACGATCAACCTGCGTATATCTCTCTTTTGATCTACTGCTCTAGACTGCCATCAGATTAAGTTGCCATCACCTGTATCAAACCTCTGAGTGAGTTGCCATCAAGGACAACACCTGAATCATAATGACAACAGAAGATTCATCAAACTCCAAACAAGATAAAGGAGTAGAAGAATCTCTCCTCCATGACCATTCTAAAGGAAAAGGGAAAGAAGAAAAGTTGCCCACACCTCCTAATAGCCCTGAAAATAAAAAGAAAACATCTTTGATTAAATTAGATGTTAAATTTTATTTGCCGATATATGATGGAGAGTTGAATGCAGAGAAGATGGATAATTGGATTAGACAAATTTATGTGTATTGCAGGGTGTGTAGCATTGATTCAGACAAAAGTAAGATTCAGTTGGCCAGCCTACGCCTTGGAGGCATTGCCTTGGTATGGTGGGAAGGCAGGACACAAGTTGACATGAAGAAGCATGGTAAAATTCTTTCTGTCTAGAGTGAATTTGTTTCTACAATTAAAAAACAATTCTATCCACTAGCTTATATGCAGTAAGCCATGATGAACTGGCAAACTCTTCGCCAATTAAAAGGGAAAAGTGTACAAGGTTACACTCAAGAATTTAGAAAAAGATCTTTGATTCTAGGAATTTCTTTAGACTCCCCAGAAACTCTGCTGAAGTATATAAGTGGTCTACACAACTATTTAAAGCACACTATTCTCATGTTTAATCCCACTAGCATAGATGAGGTATCTATTGAGGCTACACATCTAGAGGCTAGAGGCAAGAATGTGAACCCAGAAGTTGGGGGATCATCAAAACCCACTGCAAGCAAAAACAAGGAAAAGAAAAATTAGAAATGGAAAGAGAGGAAGACAAATGCTATACAAAAGACCAAGCCTTCGTGCACTCACTGCAAGAAGGATGGACATGATGATGAACACTACTGGTTTCTGTATCCGGAGCCGAGACCCAAGAAGTTCAATGGAAAAAAGAAGAATATAGTTGCAGTTATTCAAAAGGATTTAGGGTCAGACTCAGGATATGAAACAACAATCGCAGCCACAGGTATGAAAGGTAAAAATTCTGAAGCATCTACTAGTAATTTTGCACAATCTACTGATAATGAAGAAAATGAGAGGAAAAGACATGAGATTTTTCATATTTAGGTTATTTCCAAGCATCAAAAGATTGATACTTTGTTTGATAGTGGCTCACAAGTAAATTTAATTTCTAAAGAAATTGTAAAGAAGCTGGGATTACTAACCACACCTCACAAGAAGCCATATCCATTAGGTTGGTTACGTGATAAAGCAAAGATACAAGTGGCTAGACAATGTAAACTTAAGTTTTCTTTTGGGTCAGCATTTGTAGATGAGGTTGAGTTAGATATAGTTCCTTTGGATATATGTGTAATTGTTTTAGGAAGTCCTTACTTGTATCACAGGAAAGCTATTTTCTATAGAGCTGAAACAAGTATCAACTCGTTAAAGGTGGAATCAAATATATTGTAAGAGCTCATAAACTCAAGAATAATTATACTCTCATAAACTCAGGGCAGATGAAAAGAATTGTAAATTCATGCAAACAATTTTTATTGATGGTTGTAAAGGAAAAGAAACCTAATAAAACCAGTATATTTGAGGGCTGTAATGCTAAACAACAAGCTGATTTAGAAAAAGTTGTTTCAGAATAGGATATACTATTTCAAGAACCTAAAATTCTGCCACCCCAAAAGGAAATAGTACATGATATTAATTTGCAGCAAGATGCTCCATTGCCTGACATCGGAATGTACAAGTTGTCCACTTTAGAGAATGTAGAATCAAGAAGAAGGTATAGGCACTGCTCGAGAAAGGGTTCATAAGACCTAGCACATCACCATGTGGGTCTCCAATTGTCTTGGTGAGAAAGAAAGATGGTTCATGGAGAATGTGCATTGATTATTGAGCACTGAATAAGATAACAATCAAAAATCGTTATCCCCTTGCTCACATAGATGATCTATTAGATCAGTTGAAAGAAGTTGTTTACTTTTCCAAGTTGGACTTGCATAGTGGCTACCATCAAGTCAGAGTTGCAAAGAAAGATGCATGGAAGACTGCTTTCAAAACAAAGCAGGGATTGTATGAGTGGTTAGTTATGCCTTTTGACTTAACTAATGCTCCTGCTACTTTCATGAGAGTAATGAATGATGTACTCAGGCCTTTTATTGATGATTTTGTCATTGTATATTTAGATGACATTCTTATATTTAGTAAAACATGGGAATAACATTTGAAGCATGTCAAGCAGACTCTAGATGTTTTGAAAAGAGAAAATCACTATGTTAAGCTCTCAAAATGTGAATTTGGCAAAACTTCTTTGAATTATTTGGGTCATATTGTAGGGGGTGGTGAATTGAAGATAGATCCCTCTAAGGTTGTAGTCATTGTAAATTGGCCTAAACCCAAATCTGCTGGAGAATTTAGAAGCTTCTTAGGAGCAGCACAGTATTGGAGAAAGTTTATTGCTAACTTTTCCTTGATTGCAGCTCCCTTACATGCTTTAACCGGATTGAACAAGGTGTTTCAGTGGGGACGCAGATAACAGAAAGCCTTCGACACCTTAAAATAAAAGATTAGTACGTCACCAGTACTAGCATTGCCCAATCTTCAAAGACCATTTGAGATTGAAATAGATGCTAGTGACTATGCCATGGGAGTAGTGTTGATGCAACACGGTAAACCCATATGTTATCATTCTGAGACATTGAATTCTGCAACAGTTAATTATCCCACATATGATAAGGAATTGTATGCATTGGTACAGAGTGTGAAAAAGTGGAAACATTATTTAAAGGGCAAAGAGACAATTACACATATTGATCATCAACAACTTCAATATTTACACCCCCAAACTAAGTTGCAGCAATCAAGACACTATAGGTGGATGGGTTTTCTACAACAGTTTCATCTTGTTATCAAATATAAAAAGGGCATACATAATAAAGTTTCAAATATGTTGTCTAGACCAATCATAAATGCATCTATTAATATTTAAGCATAATTCAGTATTGCATGAAAGCTACATTGAACAGTAAGCTCAAGATATAGATTTTAAAGATGTATATGCAACTTTAAGTCGCGGCAAACAAGTAGAAGAATTGGATTATCATGTTAAGGACCAACTCTTGTATCATTTTGGAAAGTTATGCATTCCACAAACTGAAAGAGTAAATATAATTTGAGAAGCACACACTTCTCTAATATCAGGTCACTTTGGTGTAAGTAAAACAATTGCACAGCTGCAAAGATTTTGTTATTGGCCAAAAATGAATGAGACAATTTCTAGATATGTAAGAGGGTGTACTATGTGTGCTAAAAGCAAGCCTAGCAATAGAAAACTAGGCTTGTACACTCCACTATCGGTTCCTTTTCATCCTTGGGAAAGCGTTTCCATGGACTTTGTTGGGGGACTGCCTAAATCTAGAAAAGGTCATGACTGTTTATATGTTATTGTGGATAGGTTCAGAAAAATGTGTATTTTAATACCTTTTAACAAACATATTACAGCTGAACAAACAACAAAGTTGTTCTTTCAGCATGTATGGGTTCATTTTGGATTACCCACTTCCATTATATCTTATTGAGATTCCCAATTTGTTGGGAAGTTTTGGTCAAGTCTGTGGGAATTGATGGACACCAGACTAAAGAAGAGCATAGCCTTTCATCCACAAATGGATGGAAAAACAAAAGTGGTAACAGGACAATAATCCAATTGCTCAGAAGCTATTGCAGCAAGCATCCCAAGCTTTGGGATGAACACCTATATTATGTGCAGCATGCTTACAACCGAGCTAAACATTCTTCTACAGTCCCTTGGATTTTTTCTTTGGTAAAGACATAACATTTGATGGACACACTGATGTGGATAAGGAAACCAAGTTCATTAAACAAATCCAAGAGATTCACTAGGCAATACAGGAACAGCTGGAAAAGAGCCACGCCAAGTACAAGGCAAGGCATGATAAGCATCGGATTGAGCATAGCTTCCAAGTTGGTGATCAAGTATGGATGTATATTAGCAAAGATAGAATGCAAGGTGAAGGTAAGAAGTTGAAGCCAATAAGGTATGGACCTTTCAAGATACTTAAGAAAATTGGTGAGAATGATTTTCGCCTTGATTTTCCATCTTACATGCACATCTATTTGGTAGTTAATGCAAAAAGCTCGAGACTATTTGAACCTTCATTGGTTGAAGATCCCGAAGAGCAGAGTCAGATGTCTTATATTGATGATCTGTTACCTGAATATCTCAATGAATTACAGGAAGATACAGTTTTGGACAGGAAGGTGAGAACTATGTGCAGAGGGGATGCTGAGTACTTCAGGATTGGACTTAAAGGTTCAAAGCCAAGCAATTCGAAATGGATAGAAATTGGGCAAGCGAGGAATTTTTACCCTCACTTGATAGATGCTTAAAAACCAACTTTTGGTGGTCCAAAAGATTTTTCAGTGGGAAGCCCGTGATTCGAGTTGGATCCTAGAACACTCTCTAAGTTTTCATGAACTATGTAAATTCATGCCAAAGTTTCAAAGTCATATAAATATCGAGCTTATCAGATACATCCTCATAACAGTTGCAATTTGTGATCAGCACAGAGCAATGAGGACCCTCGGTCAAGCGCGCAGACCGTCGGCCCATGGTAACACGCACTGTCATGAATTAGCAGAACGGGAAGTCATTTCAAGAAACGGGGGCAGTTTCTGATATGTGATTAGTGACCAGTCACATATCACAGGAAAAAAACCCTAAAGGAAGGAAAAGCACTGAGTGCCCGGACCTGAAAAATCATGAAATTCAACGGATATCGCACTGATTCCATCAGAAGCGGGCCCACAAAAATTGGCAGAATACCGGAAGGGTTTCAAGCAGTAAGCGGTTTCAACCGAGTCTTGCCCGATGCCACACAATGGGTGCCATGCGTCTGGTGGAAGAGAGAGAAAACTGCTCACATCGGATGGGTAAACATCATGTTACTTACCCGCCCGGTATGGATGGAGACCGTAGGATCTGGAGGCTCCAGATTGATAGCGGAAATGCGTTCCAATGGATGACCCAACCTGACGAGATAAACAAACAGAGTTGTATAGGATTTAAAGTCCAACGTGAATGATGTGTTGGCAGAAGGACGTGTTTCACGGGCATTCTTGGAGTTAACGGAATAAATGGTTGTTTCGAAAACGTCCAAGAGAATTGACACTCAGTTCGTTATGAAACAAGTGGCCACCTCCCTGTGAGGCGTTATACAATGATGATGATGCAAAACAGAGGAATTCAAATGGACAGAGGCAGGGGAACGAGGAAGCTGGGAAGAGGAAACAAGTAGTCAGAAAGAAGATTGGCTTTAAAGCCATGAATTGATAGAGAGAGAGACAAGTAAATTAGAAGCGGAAAGCTGAGAGCAGAGAATACAGAAAAGAAGCTGAGCTAACATACAGGAGCAATGGAAGCATCGAGTCAAAGACAGAGACAGAGAGAGTTAGAGAGTCTGTGTACTCCAGAAAAGGCTTGAGAGGTTCAAGCAAACTCCTTTGTAAATGCATGTCATGTATTGAGTCTTAGATTGGACTCATACATTTGTGACCCATAGGAGGTCAAGAATCAGTAAAGAGAGTCTGTGTACTCCAAAGACTTGGGGAATCCAAGCACAGTCTTGCTGATTTCCATCTGTTGAGTGAGACTCAAATTGAGCTCACTGTTGAAAAAAAAACTCTGCTTTGAAAGCATAATAGAGAGGCCACCACTGAAGGTTGGATCAGGAGACGTAGCCCAAGAGTATTGGGTGAACTCCTTATTAAACTTGTTGTGTTTATATGTTTTGCTTGTTGTGTTTTCTATAATCGCTTCAGTGTCTCTGTATTTCACAATCTTATCGATCCGTTGTATAAAGTAACATAGGCACGTCCATGCACATGAGTCTGTAATACCTTATTGTTTGTCATCGATCAATTTTGGATCACCACTCCTAAAGAAATGTTAATTGAGTATCATTACCCAAATTCAACATTTGTTGTATCCTCTTTCATGTCTTCATCAACTTCCACTGTTAGATTTTATTCACATTTTTCTACTATTGTAAATGTAGTTTCATCATAATCTTCAACTTCAACTTCAATTTCATCATCCACATGTCTACATTGTGGGATTCACTTTCTTCAACATGCTTATGCTTTGCATTATACAAACTCAACTTTTTCTTCCACTATTTTTTCAACAAAGTTCTCTGTAATGTTCAATACAACTTAAATCTCCATGTCTTGTTTATCTTCTTCTGCCTCCGCAAGGTCTTCTATTACAACAATTACTTCAATAACAATTGTAAGGCTATGTGACATAGCCTGATATTGATGAGTGTTTCTCCCCCTTTCACTACACAGTCATCTCTAGAATATGCAAAGTTTCTTGGGACTTGATTTCTATTGCAATTTTACAAAAAATGCTTTAATCCAAGCCTTGTTGAATGAGAGATGATGGTGTTGCATCATCCTTCTTGTTTACTATGAGTTGATCCCTCTATTATTCAACCATGGCCTCATAGGCTACTTGATTTGGATGTTCTTCAAACCCTTTCAACACAAAACATAATTACTTATCAAACGGGAACTATTACCTCAAGATTGGTAATCTAGCCTGAAAACCCTTAAAAAGCATGAAAAAACAGACTAAAAACGAAAAGTGTTGATGCTGGAATAACATTTTTTTTTTCGGGGTACATTTTCAACATTTTTTAAAAATAGCACTAAAACCCAATTTTTTTTGGTGCAAAAGACACTGTGAAAACAAAAGGTGTTAATGCTTGAATGACGTCCTTTTTTTTCAAGGTAAATTTTCAGCATCTTTTAATAATGATATTAAAAATAAAATATCAGGACTCCGTAAAACTTTAAAATTTCTAACAATTTTCAAGCATGACATTGATGATAAAATATCACGTCCTTGAAAAGCCTTAAAATTCCAAGATTTTTAGGCATGAAATTAAACTTAAAATATCACGTCTCTAAAAAACTTTAAAATTCCAACAATTTCCATGCATGGTGCTAAAGAAAAAATACTTATAACTATTTTCAACCATAGCATTAAAGATAGAATATGACGACTTAGAAAAACATTTACATCTTGACAATTTTTCAACCATGGGATTTAAACCAAAGATTATGACAACAAAAAATCTTAAGTTTTCAAAATATTTCAAGCATGACATTATGGAAAAAATTTATGCCTAAAAATACTTTAAAAATGAGCATTTGAATGAAAGAGTTATTATACCAAGAGTAATTTATTTTTTAAATGTTAAATGTATAGTGATTTTAAAATCTTAGCCTAAGACAACTTGAAACATTGCAACAAAAATTTAAAAATCAACTATCAAATTGACACACAGTGTAGGTGAACTTGACCCATTTTAATAAAAACTTACCAACCATGAAATTGACACATTGTGGAAGCATACTCGATTCATTATAACAAAAATTTTAAAATCACCTATCAAATTGCATATAATGGGATCGGGTAGCTAGACAAGGGTCGACATGGACCCTGCAAAAAAATAAATAATAACAATAATAACAATAATAATAATAAATAAAATGAATACAAAAGAAAAAAAAATTCAAATTTTGAAAAAAATAAAAACATACAAAAAACAAAATGTTTAAAAAGTATAATAACTAATAAAACATTAAAAAAAAACATGACAAAAAATCAAATATAAAAATTATGTAAAAAGACAAAAAAACTAATAAAATGTAAAAAAAAAAAAAATTGTAAAATAAAATAAAGGGGGAAAATATTCAGAAATACACATAATTAAAAGAAAAAAAAAAAAAAAATAATATAATAATAATTAAATAAATAAAAAAAAATAAATAAATAAAAATAGCAAAATTAAAATATATAAAATTAAACAAAATAAAATAAGTAAAATAAGATAAAACAAAAAAATAAAAAATAGAAAAAAATTAAAAAGAAAATTTTAAAATTTAATTTAAAAAAATAAAATTAAAAAACCTAAAAAAATAGGCCCAAGGTGGTAGGGGTCGATTTCGGGTTTCTTTTTTTCCTTCCTTAAATTACATTTTTTTTGAAATATCTTCCTTTTTTTATTATTTTTTGATATTTCGACATTTTGTTTTTTATTTAATTTTTTATTTTTACAAGTTCAATCTGTTTTTTTTATTTGATTTTTTTTTGTCATGTTCTTTTGTTTTTATTTTTATGTTTTACTACCAACATGAAAATCATTAAAAAAAATATCCACACTTAATATATTAGAAAATTTAAAGTGTAAAAACTAAGTCCTCTAAACAAAAATGGTTGATGTTGCATCAACACTTTTCATAATCAAGATGAAAATCACTAACAAAAAAAATGTTCATACTTGACGCATAAAAAAATTTAATGTATCTAAAATAAGCTCTCTAAAAACATGTGTTGATGTTTCATCAACACTTTTCAAATTCAGCATGAAAATCACTAACATTTAAAAAAAATGTCTATACTTGATACATACGAAAATTTAAAGTGTCAAAAATATGCTCCCAAAAAAAAGGTGTATTCTGAATCACCATTTTTCAAAATTGGGTGATTTTTTGCTACCTCCAAAAAATGGGTGGTAGTTAATTTTCTCATTTGATTGGTAACTATGTTACAATATACCATAAATCATTTACATATATTCTAGTTCTCATCTTAATGGCCCAAAAACATAATTTTTACTAGAGAAAATAGGAGATAGATAATAATTGTTGAAAAGTCCATACTAATAACTCCAAATTTACTCAAATTCACTCTCCAAAACTAAATTCATAGAGAATTGGTATATATGGCTATGCACGGTTGTTGGTTGAATCCATATTGATGGTCCTTGGTATTGCATCAATAACGTTGCAACTCCAAAGGATATCAACTTTAATTGTCGACGAATGGTTCATACAAACATAAGAAGGGTTGACACTATGTGCGTAGTTTGTACTTATCCTTTTCCTTTGCTAATTTTTATATGGGTGAAAACATTGAGATGAGATCTAGTTACTCAAAGACCATTCTATTAGGTTAGGGTTGTAGGGACCTGCGACCTGCCCTGACAAACCTGAAACAACAGAAACCAAATGAAGGTGACACCCAAGTGTGATGACGGTTGAGGGATGAGTAGGACGATAGGAGGGGGAGAGATCCCCTCCTATAGGAATGTAGTAGCAGGGGAATCAAGCCAATATGGTGTCGTAGGTGGGAATGGGGGAAAAGGTAAAGGGATCTCAGTTTTGGGTGCCAAATGGCAAGCAGGATTGGGAGGAAGATGTCTGCCAATGGCTGTAAAACAACCTAGATTTGTCATCCTGAACAACAAGATGGAAGAGTACAGAAGGTACATGAAGGACCATGCCCACTTCTATAGATTCATAGGGGCATCGATGACCGAGAAGTAATTGATAAAATGGATCCAACACCGATGGCAGCCAAATGGCCACATAGATCTCAAGCACGGAGTGAAAGGGTTCTTCACAGTGATCTTCTCAAACCTGGAAGACAAAGAATAGATATTTGAAGATGGATCATATTTCTTCAACAATGTCGGCCTCTTCATCGGGCATTGGGAGGAATCTTATAACCCGGACTAGGAGAAACTTCTAGCTGCCCTAATATGGGTTTGACTCTTTGCCCTACCAATGGATTTCTCGCACCCAGAGATACTAGAAGGCATAGGAAACTCGATCGGCACCTTCGTAAAGGTTGCAGACTCAACAAGGAAAGGCCGCTACACCTCCTATGCTAGAATTTGTGTCTACATGAATATAACGGAACCAATTCCATATTATATAGAACTAGAGTATCATGATGAGGTATGGCCACAACCAATTGACTATGAGCTCATCCCATTCCGATGTCGCAGATGACATGAATACAGCCACATGTTTAGAGCTTGTCCCATAAACCAGAGAACCAATCACCCAGAGGGAGAAAGGGACGTCGAGAAGATGGCAAAAGAGGAAGTAGATGGGTACAAAGAGGTGAAAAGGAAGAAAATAACCCCATGACAGACTAGAAACCACAAAACACACCAAACAGAGAAGGAGCCATGGAGGCAGAATAGGTTTTCGGTCCTACAGGAAGAAGAACTAGAGGCGGAGATAGAGGACGCACCTCAGGCAAAAGAAAAGTAGGGAGACAAAGTAATAGAGGAGGGAAAAAAAAGGAAATGCTGATTGAGGTTGAGCAAGGACCAGAAGACAACATGAAAATGGTGGAAACCCTAATGGAGATAGACAACTAGAAGGATGACCTAAGTATAGAAGAACAAGTCATGAAAAGTCTATTGTAGGAATGGAGGCATCTGGATGAAAGATTCATCCCGGAGGATAAAAAACAACTCTATAAAGAGACCTTTTAGTGGTATAGTGAAAAGCAGGGCACAACGATCATAAGCCAAACTGAATAGCTAGGGGCCTAAGTAAATTAGGGACAAGAGACAGGAACACAAGGAAAAGCGGGGAAGAAAAGAGGAATGTGACCTTTATTTTTGGTTAAGTGTTATGTCGTATATAATATTGGTATTAATTCCACACTAGCTAGCACCTTCCAACAACCTATTGTCACCCCTTCACCATTGCATTAAGCACACATCACCATTACATTAAGCATAGATCATCTCTTATTATCTATAATATTCAAAGGTCACTTACTCAATAATCACATTAAAGTTCGGGAAATTTTCTCTCACAATAATCACATGGATATTGAGATATTTACTAAATAATATATATGGATAATAATTGTTTTTAAATGTTTTTTCTTTTTAATCAAGAGGAATGACAATTGTTGTTAAATGGATTTCTTTTTTAATGGAGAAGAATAGGTAACTAGGCTGGTCTGTTATTCTCTTCGCCTCTGAAAAATAATTAATTGTGAAGGTTTAATTTAATAAAATATTTAAGGTTAAAAATTTGATTATTAATAATTTTTTATTAGATAATGAAATGAGAAATAATTATATATTTTCGAGAGAAACACACATATGAATAAATTATGAATCATAAAGTTTTATATTAAATTTCATTTAGTTAATTAGTATATATGTATAGAGAAAAGCTCTCCAAATTTATACACACAATTTTTAAAGAAAAATCAAGATTTTTTTAGAATACAATTTGGTAAAAATAAACACTTTTCACAAATAAGATCTTCCAAAGATTTTTATTATAGATGAATCTAGAATACTCTTTGATTAGTATTAGTAATTATCATGTTCCATTTCTAGAATACTCTATGAATACTATTAGTACTTAGCATGTACCGACACACCCTTTTAATTATCACTGTTAACAATTCTAACACTAACCATTTGTCCATGTCTCTATGGAATTACAATCCTTCAAAAAAATTATAATATGATTGAATACTATTATAAGTCTCATCTAGGCTTACCGTTGAAATCAATTCCAAAAACATGTTTTCCATGTTGCACAACTTAGTCTTAGTTATATGGTTTAAATTTTTTTTCTTTATTTTGCTCCAAACTTTATATTTGCATACTTATTGTTTTTTAAGCTCTTCTTATTCAATATTTCTCTTTTTCTTTATTTTCCTTATCTACAATATTTTCATTATCCTTAATCTCCTCTTCCATTGTTGCAACAACTTCAACAACTCTAATCGTTTCCTTCATTTTCTATTTCTTCTTCTTCTACAATTATGATAGTTTTTCCATCCCCATTTTTGCAAACCACTCCCAAAGAAATGTTAATTGAGTATCATTACACAAATTCAACATTTGTTGTATCCTCTTTATGTCTTCATCAACTTCCACTGTTAGATTTTATTCACATTTTTTTACTATTGTAAATGTAGTTTCATTATCATCTTCAACTTCAACTTCAATTTCATCATCCACATGTCTACATAGTAGGATTCACTTTCTTCAACATGTTTATGCTTTGCATTTACAAAGTCAACTTTTTCTTCCACAATTTTTTCAACAAAGTTCTCTGTACTGTTCAATACAACTGCAATCTCCATGTCTTGTTTATCTTCTCCTGCCTCCGCAAGGTCTTCTATTACAACAATTACTTCAATAACAATTGTAAGGCTATGTGACATTGCTTGATACTGATGAGTGTTTCTCCCCCTTTCACTACAAGCCATCTCTAGAATATGCCAAGTTTCTTAGGACCTGATTTCTATTGCAATTTTACAAAAAATGCTTTAATCCAAGCCTTGTTGAATGAGAGATGATAGTGTTGAATCACCCTTATTGTTTACTATGAGTTGATCCCTCTAATATTCAGTTATGGCCTCATAGGTTACTTGATTTGGAGGTTCTTCAAACCCTTTCAACACAAAACATAATTACCTATCAAATGAGAACTATTACCTCAAAATGGGTACTCTAGCCCAAAAACCCTCAAAAAACATGAAAAAATAGGCTGAAGACGAAAAGTGTTGATGCTGGAATAACATTTTTTTTCGGGGCACAATTTCAACATTTTTTAAAAATGGCAGTAAAAACCAAATTTTTTTGTGCAAATGAAAACGAAAAGTGTTGATTTTGGAATATCGTCCTTTTTTTCCAAGGTAAATTTTCAACATATTTTAATAATGACGTTAAAAATAAATATTAGGACTCTGAAATTTTTTAAAATTCCAACGACTTTCAAGCATGACATTAAAGATAAAATATCACATCTTTGAAATGCTTTAAAATTCAAATATTTTTAGGCATGACATTAAATTTAAAATATCACGTCTTTGAAAAACTTTAAAATTTCAACAATTTTTTAGGCATGGTGCTAAAGAAAAAATACTAATAATTGTTTTCAACCATAGCATTAAAGATAAAATATCATGACTTAGAAAAACATTAAAATATTGACAATTTTTCAACCATGGAATTTGAACCAAAGATTGTGACTGCAAAAAATCTCAAGTTTTCAAAATATTTCAAGCATGACATTATGGAAAAATTTTATGACTAAAAAAACTTAAAAAATGAACACTTGAATGAAAGAGTTATCATACCAAGAGTAATAATTTTTCTAAATGTTAAATGTATAACGATTTGAAAATATTAGCCTAAGACAAGTTAGTACATTGCAACAAAAATTTAAAAATCAACGATCAAATTGACATGCATTGTTAGTGAACTTGACCCATTGTAATAAAAACGTAAAGACCAACCATGAAATTGACACATTGTGGAAGCATATTCAATTCATTATAAAGAAAAATTTAAAAGCAACTATAAAATTGCATATAATGGGATCAGGTAGCTAGACGAGCATCGACACGGACCCTACAAAAAAAATTATTAATAATAATACTAATACTAATACTAATACTAATACTAATACTTCCCGGATCCGGGTGATCCTCTTGCCATAAATGGCATTCATGCACCATCACCTCCCCGCGTACTGCCACCTGCTCCGCAGCGTGGAGCCCCAGGTCTCGACTGGAGGAGGGAGGAATGTTTTTATGGCCAACGGACGGAGCAGGACGGCGCCATTAATGAAGGCCAAAGCCCAACGCAGCCTGTTGATTGTTATTTACATGAAGGCTCCCGGTGATTTTACCATTATGTCGGTTCAGGATTATGTTGTTCAGTTCGTTTTGAGAACTGAATGCGAAGGTGAGAGGGCGTCTAGCCTCAGAGGGGAAATTCGAGCTGGTTCTGGCTCGAATTTGCAGTGCTTCCACTCTACGTGCATGCTGCGCACTGGAAACCCTTCGGTGGCCTGGGGTAAGTGGTTTATTCGTTGTCACATAAGTTACATCTGCTCTGTCTCTCGGTTTTGTGCTTCTACTATGTTTTGCTCTGCTTTTTGATTCAGCTCTGTGCCCTCGGTTCATCTGAGGCATAATTCTGGGTTTAGTACTGGTTTTGTTGAGTTTTCGGTGACTGTCAGCATTATGAAGCGACCAGGGAAACAGACCCTCTCAGGTAAACGACCTGGTAGCAGCAAGCATCCCTCCGCTCGCCCTCAGCCCACCCCGCTGCTCACAACCATTAATCTCACTTCCTCCCCTGAGGATCCTCCTCCCAGCAATCCCACTCGCCATCCGATTCCAAACAGTGCCTTTTAGTCTACTCATTTTAAATTCCAAAGTAATCTGAACCGCCCTCTAATTTCAGCCCAGATTACCATCCTCATGTCTGAAGAAGTTAACCAGGTACCCCCTATTTCTTACATTAACCCCAATTCCTCTCACAGTAGTGAGCGCTCCTCTACCAAGAATGCCATGGATGTTAAAAGGGAGGCTGAACCAGTTATCCAAGTTGATTCGCCACCCTTAATCCCTCCCCTGGTTGACTGTGTTAATTTGGTAATGGACCCCGACGCTGGTACCACCGACAAGATGCAGGAGGGCAACGTGTTGGGTGACAAAGAAGTGCTCAGCCAAGACGACGCATGTCTGCAGGCCGAGGAGACATAGGGGGACGAGGAAAAATGAATAAGTGGTACTTTGGGTCGCTCTTTTTGGCTCTCTGGTGGATGCTCCGGAAGCAATGCCCAGTTTTGGGTTTCTCCTCGCCGTGGCGTATGTTTGTTTCTTGGTCTCGGGATCTTAGCTCTGGTTTTATGCTTATCTTCTGTTCTATCTCTCTCGGCATGTTTGTAAAGCCAACAGAATTGGCTGTATGTTTTTTGAGATTCCCCGGTTTCTACAGTAATGGGGAAGTTTTGTAATGTACTAGGCTTGCAGGCTCCTGCCCCTGTAGCAGCCACCTCATGTAAAATTATTTTGTTTACCAGTTAATAGAAATAGCTGTTACCGAGAAAAAAAAAATACTAATACTAATACTAATACTAATACTAATACTAATACTAATAATAATAATAAATGTATAAATAAATGAGAATTTTGGTGCCTGAGCTGCAGCTGCACGACTGACCTAGCGATCACAACGTAGGAGACTGAGCTTCGACCTCCCCTCATGGCCCTTCCGGAAGCTCCACCAGAGGGGATCGATCCTCATCAGGCCTTTTCGAAGTTGATTAAATCGTTTCCCCCACAGCGCCCCCGACCAGCAGTTTCGAAATTCATCAAAAAGCTAAATGTTCTTCAGGAGGTCAGCCTGCCCCCAGTTCTTCCACGCATGAATGCCTTGTCTCTGGTAGAAAGAGGACTTATAGGTCAATTCACATGCCTTTGGCCTTCTCCAAAAACTGTTCAAAGATGGGTTGAAAGGAACTAGTCTGATAAAATATAAGGGAAAATCTCTATCAGATTCTGCGAGAAAGGGTACTTCACCTTCCACTTTGAAACTAAAGAAGATAATGATTTAATCTTCAGAAATGGGCCCTATTTCATGGACTCAAGGGGCCTGTATCTCAATAAATGGACCCCAGATTTCCATCCATAGCTAAATGTTCCTAGTGCAGTCCCGGTCTGGGTTCGACTTCCTCACCTCCCTCTTCATTGTTGGGGAGATACAGGGAAAATTTTAAGAACCCCCCCTAAATTTACATGTATAATAAATGGGCGAATCTCCATGGTATATAGGAAAAATGGAAGACGATTTTATCAATAATATGATAT
>APFE030079229.1:34617-53570 GCA_000404065.3 Pinus taeda | reverse complement strand
ACAACTATTGTTCTTTTATTGTACAATTTGAAATTAGATAAAACTTGTACAAATAAATTTTAAAAGTCATATGATGGGCAGTGTAAAAATAAAAACGTCATAAAAAAATTCCTTGACAGGTAGGGCCCCCCGCCAAATTTAACCCCTGACCGGACCTAATGAGGTAAACAGACAGAGTTGTATAGGATTTGAAGTCTGACGTGGATGATGCGTTGGCAGGAGGACATGTTTCACGGGCATTCTTGGAGTTAACAGAATAAATGGTCGTTTTGAAAACGTCCAAGAGAACCGATACTCGGTTCGTTATGAAACAAATGGCCACCTCCCTATGAGGCGTGATACAGTGATGATGATGCAAAACAAAGGAATTAAAACGGACAGAGGCAGGGGAACCAGGAAGCCGGAAAGCGGAAACAAACAGTTAGAAAGCAGATTGGCTTTAAAGCCACGAACTGACAGAGAGAGAGGCAAGTAAGTTAGAAGTAGAAAGCTGAGAGCAAAGAATAGAGAAAAGAAGCCGAGTTGACCTACAGGAGCAAAGGCAGCATTGAGTCAGAGATAGAGACAGAGAGAGTCAGAGAGTCTGTGTACTCCAGAAAAGGCTTGAGAGGTTCAAGCGAACTCCTCTGTAAATGCTTGTCATGTATTGAGTCTCAGATTGGACTCATACCATTGTGACCCACAGGAGGTCAAAAATCAGTAAAGAGAGTCTGTGTACTCCAGAGACTTTGGGAATCCAAGTACGATCTTGCTGATTTCTATCTATTGAGTGAGACTCAAAGTGAGCTCACTGTTGAAAAAAGACTCTGCTTTGAAATCATAATAGAGAGGCCACCACTGAAGGCTTTGTTGTGTTTTCTCTAACTGCTTTAGTGTCTGTGTATTTTGAAATCTTATCAATCCACTGTTGCATAAAGTAACATAAGCACGTCCATGCACATGAGTCTGTAATACCTTATTGTTTGCCTTCGATCATTTTCAGATCAAGTGGTATCAGAGCTCTAGGTTGTTAAGGTTAGACAAGCTTGTGCTGGATTTTGTTGTTCAATGCTAACTATGACAAAGCTCAAATTAAGAGAAGGAGAATTGGTTGAAGCTAACCCATAAATTGGAAGAGTCTACCCTAAGAGGAAAATGGCAGAAGAAAGTCCCTTGGAATCAGACTCCCAGGTCATGGATAGTTTCATGATCATGAGAACCATGGTGGAGGAAATGTATAGAGAATTTCAGAAAGATAGAGATGAAGATTCATCAAACTCCAAACAAGATAAAGGAGTAGAAGAATCTCCTCCATGACCATTCTAAAGGAAAAGGGAAAGAAGAAAAGTTGCCCACACCTCCTAATAGCCCTGAAAATAAAAAGAAAACATCTTTGATTAAATTAGATGTTAAATTTGATTTGCCAATATATGATGGAGAGTTGAATGTAGAGAAGTTGGATAATTGGATTAGACAAATTGATGTGTATTGCAGGGTGTGCAGCATTGATTCAGACAAAAGTAAGATTCAGCTGGCTAGCCTACGCCTTGGATGCACTGCCTTGGTATGGTGGGAAGGCAGGACACAAGCTGACATGAAGAAGCATGGTAAAATTATTTCTGTCTGGAGTGAATTTGTTTCTTCAATTAAAAAACAATTCTATCCACTAGCTTATATGCAGCAAGCCATGATGAGTTGACAAACTCTTTGCCAATTAAAAGGGCAAAGTGTACAAGGTTACACTCAAGAATTTAGAAAAAGAGCTTTGATTCTAGGAATTTCTTTAGACTCACCTGAAACTCTGCTGAAGTATATAGGTGGTCTACACAGCTATTTAAAGCACACCATTCTCATGTTTAATCCCACTAGCATAGATGAGGTATCTATTTAGGCTACACATCTAGAGGCTAGAGGCAAGAATGTGAACCCAGAAGTTGGGGGATCATCAAAACCCACTGCAAGCAAAAACAAGGAAAAGAAAAATCAGAAATGGAAAGAGAGGAAGACAAATGTTGTACAAAAAGCCAAGCCTTCGTGCACTCACTACAAGAAGGATGGGCATGATGATGAACACTACTGGTTTCTGCATCTGGAGCTGAGACCCAAGAAGTTCAATGACAAAAAGAAGAATATTGTTGCAGCTATTCAAAATGATTTGGGGTCAAACTCAGGATAAGAAACAACAATCGAAGCCATAGGTATAAAAGGTAAAAATTCTGAAGCATCTACTAGTAATTTTGCACAATCTATTGATAATGAAGAAAATGAGAGGAAAAGGCATGAGATTTTTCATATTTAGGTTATTTCCAAGCATCAAAAGATTGATACTTTGTTTGATAGTGGCTAACAAGTAAATTTAATTTCTAAAGAAATTGTAAAGAAGCTGGGATTACTAACCACACCTCACAAGAAGCCATATCCATTAGGTTGGTTACGTGATAAAGCAAAGATACAAGTGACTAGACAATGTAAACTTAAGTTTTCTTTTGGGTCAGCATTTGTAGATGATGTTGAGTTAGATATAGTTCCTTGGATATATGTGGAATTGTTTTAGGAAGTCCTTACTTGTATGATAGGAAAACTATTTTCTATAGAGATGAAACAAGTATCAACTCGTTAAAGATGGAATCGAATATATTGTAAGAGCTCATAAACTCAAGAATAATTATACTCTCATAAACTCAAGGCAGATGAAAAGAATTGTAAATTCATGCAAACAATTTTTACTGATGGTTGTAAAGGAAAAGAAACCTAACAAAACCAGTATATTTCAGGGCTGTAATGCTAAACAGCAAGTTGATTTAGAAAAAGTTGTTTCAGAATAGGATATACTATTTCAAGAACCTAAAATTCTGTCACCCCAAAAGGAAATAGTACATGATATTAATTTGCAGCAAGATGCTCCATTGCCTAACATCGGAATGTACAGGTTGTCCGCTTTAGAGAATGCAGAATCAAGAAGCAGGTATAGGCGCTGCTCGAGAAAGGGTTCATAAGACCTAGCACATCACCATGTGGGTCTCCAATTGTCTTGGTGAGAAAGAAAGATGGTCCATGGAGAATGTGCATTGATTATCGAGCATTGAATAAGATAACAATCAAAAATCGTTATCCCCTTGCTTGCATAGATGATCTATTAGATCAGTTGAAAGAAGCTGTTTACTTTTCCAAGTTGGACTTGCATAGTGGCTACCATCAGGTCAGTGTTGCAAAGCAAGATGCATGGAGGACTGCTTTCAAAAGAAAGCAGGGATTGTATGAGTGGTTAGTTATGCCTTTTGACTTAACTAATGTTCCTACTACTTTCATGAGAGTAATGAATGATGTACTCAGGCCTTTTATTGATGATTTTGTCATTGTATATTTAGATGACATTCTTATATTTAGTAAAACATGGGAATAACATTTGAAGCATGTCAAGCAGACTCTAGATGTTTTGAAAAGAGAAAATCACTATGTTAAGCTCTCAAAATGTGAATTTGGCAAAACATCTTTGAATTATTTGGGTCATATTGTAGGGGGTGGTGAATTGAAGATAGATCCCTCTAAGGTTGCAGTGATTGTAAACTGGCCTAAACCCAAATCTGCTACAGAATTTAGAAGTTCCTTAGGAGCAACACAATATTGGAGAATGTTTATTGCTAACTTTTCCTTGATTGCAACTCCCTTACATGCTTTAACCGGATTGAACAAGGTGTTTCAGTGGGGAGGCAAATAGCAGAAAGCCTTCGACACCTTAAAAGAAAAGATTAGTACGTCACCAATACTAGAATTGCCCAATCTTCAAAGACCATTTGAGATTGAAATAGATGCCAGTGATTATGCCATGGGAGTAGTGTTGATGCAACACGGTAAACCCATATGTTATCATTCTGAGACATTTAATTCTGCAATAGTTAATTATCCCACATATGATAAGGAATTGTATGCATTGGTACAGAGTGTGAAAAAGTGGAAACATTATTTAATGGGCAAAGAGACAGTTATACATACTGATCACAGCCACTTCAATATTTACACTCCCAAACTAAGTTGCAGCGATCAAGACACTATAGGTGGATGAGTTTTCTACAACAGTTTCATCTTGTTATCACATATAAAAAGGGCATACACAATAAAGTTGCAGATATGTTGTCCAGACCAATCATAAATGCATCTATTATATTTAAGCATAATTCATTATTGCATGAAAGCTACATTGAACAGTATGCTCAAGATATAGATTTTAAAGATGTATATGCAACTTTAAGTCGCGGCAAACAAGTAGAAGAATTGGATTATCATGTTAAGGACCAACCCTTGTATCATTTTGGAAAGTTATGCATTCCACAAACTGAAAGAGTAAATATAATTCGAGAAGTGCCACTTCTCTAATATCAGGTCACTTTGGTGTAAGTAAAACAGTTGCACAACTGCAAAGATTTTGTTATTGGCCAAAAATGAATGAGACAATTTCTAGATATGTAAGAGGGTGTACTATGTGTGCTAAAAGCAAGCCTAGCAATAGAAAAGTAGGCTTGTACACTCCACTACCAGTTCCTTCTCATCCTTGGGAAAGCGTTTCCATGGACTTTGTTGGGGGACTGCCTAAATCTAGAAAAGGTCATGACTATTATATGTTATTGTGGATAGGTTCAGAAAATGTGTATTTTAATACCTTGTAACAAATATATTACAGCTGAACAAACAACAAAGTTGTTTTTTTCAGCGTGTATGGGTTCATTTTGGATTAGCCACTTCCATTATATCTGATTGCGATTCCCGATTTGTTGGGAAGTTTTGGTCAAGTCTGTGGGAATTGATGGACACCAGACTGAAGAAGATCATAGCCTTTCATCCACAAACAGATGGCCAAACAAAAGTGGTCAACAGTACGGTGATCCAGTTGCTCAGAGGCTATTGCAGCAAGCATCCCAAGCTTTGGGATGAACACCTATATTATGTGCAACATGCTTACAACCGAGCTAAACATTCTTCTACAGTCCCTTGGATTTTGTCTTTGGTAAAGGCATAGTGGTTGATGGACACAGTGATGTGGACAAGGCAACCAAGTTCATTGAACAAATCTAAGAAATTCACCAGGAAGTACAAGAACAACTGGAAAAGAGGCAAGCCAAGTACAAGGCAAGGCATGACAAGCATCGGATTGAGCATAGCTTCCAAGTTGCTGATCAAGTCTAGATGTATATCAACAAAGACAGAATACAAGGTGAAGGTAAGAAGTTGAAGCCAACAGGTATGGACCTTTCAAGATACTTGAGAAAATTGGTGAGAATGATTTTCACCTTCATTTTCCAGCTTACATGCACATCTATTTGGTAGTTAATGTAGAAAGCTTGAGACTATTTGAACCTTCATTGATTGAAGATCCCAAAGAGCAGAGTCAGTTGTCTTCTATTGATGATCTGTTACCTAAATATCTCAATGAATTGCAGGAAGATGCAGTTCTGGACAGGAAGGTGAGAACTACGCGCAAAGGGGATGTTGAGTACTTCAGGATTGAACTTAAAGGTTCAAAGCCAAGCAATGCGAAATGGATAGAAATTGGGCAAGTGAGGAATTTGTACCCTCACTTGATAGATGCTTAAAAACCAACTTTTGGTGGTCCAAAATCTTTTTCAGTGGGAAGCCCATGACTCGAGTTGGATCCTAGAACACTCTCCAAGTTTTCATGAACTCTGTAAATTCTTGCCAAAGTTTCAAAGTCATATAAAGATCGAGCTTATCAGAGACATCCTCGTAACAGTTGCAATTTGTGATTAGCACAGAGCAACAAGGACACTCGGTCAAGCGCGCAGACCGCCGGCCCATGGTAACACGCGTTGTCACGAATTAGCAGAACGGGAGGTCATTTCAAGAAACGGGGGCAGTTTCTGATATGCGATTAGCGACTAATCGCATATCACAGGAAAAAAATCCACAAACAAGGAAAAGCCCCAAGTGCTCGGACCTGAAAAATCATGAAACGCAACGGATATCACATCGATTCTGTCAGAAGCAGGCCCACAAAAACTGGCAAAATATCAGAAGGGTTTCAAGCAGTAAGCGGTTTCAACCGTGTCTCGCCCGATGCCACACAATGGGTGCCACGTGTCTGGTGGAAGAGAGAGAAAACCACTCACATCGGACGGGTAAACATCATGTTACTTACCCGCCCGATGTGGACGGAGACTGTAGGATCTGGAGGCTCCAGATTGATGGCATAAATGCGTTCCAAAGGATGACCAGACCTGACGAGGTAAACAAACAGAGTTATATAGGATTTGAAGTCCGATGTGGACGATGCGTTGGCAGAAGGACATGTTTCATGGGCATTCTTGGAGTTAACGGAATAAACGGTCATTTTGAAAACGTCCAAGAGAACTGACACTTAGTTCGTTATGAAACAAGTGGCCACCTCCCTATGAGGTGTTATACAATGATGATGACAGAAAACAGAGGAATTCAAATGGAAAGAGGCAGGGGAACCAGGAAGTCAAGAAGTGGAAACAAACAGTCAGAAAGAAGATTGGCTTTAAAGCCATGAACTGATAGAGAGAGAGACAAGTAAATTAGAAGCGGAAAGCTGAGAGCAGAGAATAGAGAAAAGAAGCTGAGCTGACCTGCAGGAGCAATGGCAACATTGAGTCAAAGACAGAGACAGAGAGAGTCAGAGAGTCTGTGTACTCTAGAAAAGGCTTGAGAGGTTCAAGCGAACTCCTCTGTAAATGCCTATCATGTATTGAGTCTTAGATTGGACTCGTACCATTGTGACCTGTTAGCCTCCTGCTGCAGTAGGTTACTCATATTTCATGATTGACATTTTCACAGGCCAAATATGTCATACTTTTCATACTGCAATGCTCCATATTTGCTAAAAGACACCAAACAAGGAGGCCATGAAAGTATGCCAGTCTAAATTCAACTGCTGCATCCCAATTTTGAAGAGTTATTTCAGTTTTGTACAATTTTTAGTCAAAGGGAGGTCCAAACAGCTTAATCTTGGTCTCCCTAGGTTCAATTTCCGGTTTTAGAATATAGAGAATGAAAAATCTGTCCAAATAGCTTAATCTTGGCAGATCCTTAGATAGGTAGAGAATCAAAGGAGCCCAACTGCTTAAGCTGGGCCCTTGGGAGAAATAAGTGTAGATGTAGATAGGAAGACATAAAAAGAAAAAGTTGAAAGCTGGGTCTGCAAGTCTAAGTGCACCCAAACCAAAAGAAGAAAAAATGCTAGGTAAGTAGGCTGGGTAGGTAGTTTTAAGGTTGCAGAATGTTGATTGGTGATCAATTTTATGTTTTCAAGTATCATATCTACCCAGGTCACAATCATCAGGCAGTTTCATATGGAGGAGCTCAAATCAGGCATTACTAACTTCCCCTTCTTCTTCTTCCCTAATTCATTTACTAACTTCCCAAAAGAGGTCAAGATCTGCTTGATATCTCTTAGTTTCATCATTCTCCATATCATTTGCGTTGGTAAAGATCTGCTTTACTCAAGGAGGGTCCATACCTTCTCTACAAAGTTCTATCTCCCCTTCAAAGCCTAAGATCTCTGAAACTTAGCACTTTCTTGTCATTTTCATATTAATTCCTGACATTATTATGTAAATCCCTATATATTTCCCCTTCCCCCTACTAAAACTATGTTAATAATTCCCCTATGTAAATATCCCCTTCCTCTGGTTGAAATATAACCATAAATATCTCCTTGGGAATTACTAAGTCATCTAGATCTTAGGAAGAGCCCTCATCTCTGCATAATTTTCCTTCCAAGGTGTTTGGACTCCTTCCAAGACACATAGAACCCCTCTCCAAATGCATTAACCAACCTGCCCCCGCCCATTTCTTTGGAATTTATTAATATCTGATTAATAGATAAACCAACGCGCCAAATGCATTAACCCGAAAACTAAAGTTCAAACCCACTCGCGCCGTGAAATATTAAAGGTTTATCACGTGTACACTTTAACTAAACCCCGTGTTGTTCCTCCTCCCGTCCACTGTCGGATCGCCTCCCCTAGATCCGACGACTCTTCTACATATCAGGCGCCCTTTGATGATGGGTAGTTAGCACCCGATGTCTGACGGTTTTACCATCATACACCGGGATAGCTGGTGGCATCCCATTGCATCGGGCCACCCCTGACAGAAACCGCCTCCGTACCAAAGGCGGTCTGATGCCCTCCCCAAACCACCCTCCCCTCGCATAACAGGAGCACCGTGTCATCCTTCCATGTTGCCTCCACCTCACCCCTTCTTGCCTGCGCCTGGCCCACGTCACCCTGCCACCGTGTCCCGCCACATCACCCTGCCGTACTACCACGTCACCCTGTTGACGTCACATCCGTACTAGAGGGTCCCACTGCTGACGTCATCTGCTGTACCGCTGACATCAGCAGCTAAAAACGGAAAAATGCGCAAGTGCAAAATCAAGCTTTGGAGCTCCGAAATGAAAAATAGAGGCAGTTTTATATGGGAAATAGGCCAAAATGGAGAATATTTAGGGAATCTTTTGATTCCTCGGCCAATTTTTCACCGAAAAAGGCCGAAAAGGCCCGATTTTGCAATTTTGAACACATCAGAAGACAGAGAGAGACCAGGTTCAGAGGTTAAAGAGTATCAGATCAAATATGCAGCCAAAAACCATGTCAAAGAGTATCAGGAAGCGGCAAAGTGTATCAGGGAACATCTTTCAGCGGCCCGAAGCAAGTGAAAATTAAAGACTCTCTAGCAAAGTCAAAGAAAACGGTGGAGCCATTTAAAGTTTTCAAATCTCAGCTACTGCACATTAAACTCACATAAGATCGATGCTCCAAGTTCCAAAGCACAGTTATTACAGGAGCACTACACCAAGCCAGAAAGGACACCACATTAACTCACTTTGATCCAGCTGCCTCTGGCGCAGCCCGAAAAGACTTACTTGCATTTAATTCCAGCAACAGTTAGGTTTTAGAAAGCTTTTTCCCACATACCTGTTTAGGTTGGTTGTAATAAATAATTTTAGATATTTTACCTATAGATACCACCCTGAACAAGGCAGTAGGGGTTGGTTGGTTGTTTAGTCAGATATTATGTTTTGAGCAGAGACTCGCACTGTAAGTTTGATGGCTTCTATAATCAAAGACTGCTTACAAGTTTTGGAGAAGGAATTGTGTACTGTGTTTAATGACTGAAGAGTGACCATGGAATTCCTGTGCTGATACATGACTCAATAAGTGTTTCTTACCTCTGTTTTCCCATTCATATATCATTATCTAAGCAGCGGAAAGAAAGAATAGCTTAGAACTTTTTTAATTGCACTCTATGCTCAATTTCTGTTGTTGCTCTATGTTTTCATCTGTTTTAGGCATAAATATGAATTCCCTTCGGCCCATATTTGCCTTGATTCACCATGTATGACAGTTATCCAGGGATTCTTAACTGCCCCTAGATAGAGCTCATTTTTCTTCCTTCTGTTAAGCTGACTGAGAGATTCTTATTTGCCTCTCATTGCTTATAGTTTGCTCCATCTCTCTTGCTTGAAGTTTGTTTCATGTGCAGCTACCTTGCTCCATATTCCTCTTGTGATCAAGAAGGCCTATCTGCAGTCCTACTCCTTGACTCCACGCCCAATGGTTTGAAACTTATCATCCCATGCATGCCTCTCTGCTTGAAAGCATTTTCATTCTATTCAAACACCATCCAAACCTAAACAAAACGAACTGAACCCAACAGCTAGCCTAAAATCAGCATCAACAAAGCTAAAGTATTAAGAGAGAGCCCTCTCTGATTGCAGGTGTGCTATAACCTGCAATCCAAAGATTGGTTTGTGGTTACCTCGGACGTATCCCTTCAGGAGCCAAGGGACAACCTGAGTGATAACATAATGGTGACTCCACTGGGGATCTTCCTAAGATAATCTTACAAAACCAGTCTGTAGTTCCACAGAGGAAGAAACCAACCTTTAAAAGTCTCAGTTGACCTGTGTTCTTAGAAAAATTCCCGAAAAACAAACTAGAAGCTGGCTCCCAAGAGAAATCCACGATATACAAGGTCAAATCCAAACCTAAATCGCCCAACTGCTTTTGAAAATCCGAATTTAATCCCCAAGATCATTAGAAAGCAAGAGCAACAAGAAGACCTTATTGTTTCCAGTCCTAAATCAGTCCAACCAAGCTATGTTCCAACCCCTGTCAAATTCCGATTTCGTTCAACCCCAAGTTCCCCTTGTTCCTCATCCACTTCTCCAGGCACTTCTTCCACACCTCCATTTGCTGTGAATACTACCACTACTACTCCTATTATCCCAGCTGTTCCAGTTGTTCCTCTCATCTCTGTTGTTCCCCTTATCCCTGTTAATATGGCTAACAGATATGCACCTTTACAATTGCCTCCAAATCCCAGGGCTATGCCTCAGGATTATCAGACCAAAATAACATATTTTGATGGCACAAGTGCCTGCACAGCCCTGCAGCATACAAAGAAAATGCATGATTACTTTGAGAGCTATGAAATCGATGATGATAGTGTGAGAATGAAAATTTTTGTTCAAAGTCTAATAGGCGATGTTAGGACTTGGTTTAGAGCACTTCCAGCCAATTCCATAAGAGACCCAGAAGCCTTATACCAGTCGTTTATCAACAGATGGGAGAAAAAGAAGGACTCCCTGCACATACTATCTGAGTATGACAACATCAAAAGAGGCCCTCAAGAGACTGTCTTGGACTATTGTGCAAGATTTAACAATGTTTATAACGCAATACCAAAAAACTTAAGACCTCCACCTGACCTTGCATTGTACAAATTCCCTGATGGTTTTGATGCCGAAATGGCTTATCAGTTAAGGGAAAGAGCCCCCCAAAGCCTTGCAGAAATGCAAGATGTTGCTGTTAGTGTGGAGGCAATTCTAATTGCCAAAAGGAGCAGAGCTAGAACAGAGAGAAGAACAACCTTCAAGGAAGAACCCTCAGCCTTCGATCAGAAGTTAGATGCTATTATCAGTGGCATCCATAGGCTGGGAGACAGAGTAGAAAATGTTGAGAGGAGAACATCATGGGAAGGACAACAACCTAATACCATAAGGAACCCAAATTTCAGAAAAACCCAAAATGCAAACGCTGGAAGGGCTAGTCCCGACCATGATATTAGGCCTCCTTTCCAAGAGAACTATGCAGAAGCATCCACATCCAGTGAGCCCACAGATGAGACTCACATGAACCTGATAGATTCAAAAAATGAGCAACAAATTTTTCTGACTCAAGAAGACCAGGACTATCAAGATGGGAATCAATTTCAAACTAAGTCCGGTGAGTCTTTCAATTTTAAACAAGGTTATGATACTGCTGTATATGAGGTGCACAAACAATATAAGTTGAGAACAAGGACCATTGATGTCCCTGCACCTAGCAGAACAAAAGAGAGCAAACAACCCAACAAAATTAAAAGCAAGGTGATCATAACCGAACCAACAGATACGACTGTCCCAAACCCACATCAAGTGACTATAGAGGACATGACATAAATGCATCCTTCTATTGATCAGCCTTTGCCTCGCTCTTCCTCAAAAGAAGAGGGAAGCAACATTCCTAAAAATATTCCCAAAGCCGACATACCGCAAGCTGTCATTCATCATAACGTAGACATTCAAAAAGAATACAGAGAAAAAATTCTTGACAACGAAAAACTGCTACTGCTAATGCAAGGATTCCGCTGGAGAAACCATTTAACTTAGAAACAGAGATTGGCAAACTTAAAATATCTATCCCCCTCTCTGAACTTGCCAAACATGATGTCTATAGACAACAAATTCAAAGGTCACTTCAAATGCCGCAGGTCAGGGATGATGTAAATGTTTTAGATGATACCCCTGAGCTGCTGTTTGGTCCAGAAGTTAATGGGAAATCAACATATGGGCTGGTTCCACCCTTTTATGTCAGCCTGTACATACATGACAAAATCTTGCACATTGCTATGTTTGACTCAGGTGCCTCACATAATCTTATGCCCAAAGCTGTGATGGAAAAGCTAAACCTTGATGTCACAAGACTTTACAAAGATCTATATTCCTTTGACTCTAGTCCAGTCAAATGTTTAGGCTTAATCAAAGACTTCTGTGTGTCTTTAGTCCAATTTCCCAACAAGACAATCCTGATGGACATAGTAGTTACTAACATTCCCGCAAAGTATGGTATGCTGCTGTCAAGATCATGGGGAGAAAAACTACAAGGATCCCTTCAACTCGACCTCTCTTATGCCACTATATCTGTCTTTGGGCAACCAAAGAGACTGTACAGGGAAACACTGATGAAGTATGTGGTAAGTAGTGAGGAAAAGCCCCAAAATTTTCCAATTTACGCAATCCATTCTGATATGGATTCTTTTATTTTATTTAATGATGACACCAGTCCTCTAACTGATGAGAAGCCTTTAGCCTTAGAGCAAGAAACATGCATCAGTGAGGAATCAGTTTCCAATACTCATGAAACCGTCACAACAGTCAAGGCAACCAGCAAATGAGAAAAACTTCCCGAAATAGAAATTGTAAGTCTGCCCAATCCTCAAATAACTAAAACTCTTCATACAAACCACATACATGAAATTACATGGTATCTAGAGTTTGATGGTTCTGTCAACAAGTTAGGAGCAGGGGCAGGGGTATGGATTCACAATACACATGATAATCATGCAGAAGGCCATGCCTATAGATTAAATTTCAGGTGTACTAATAACATGGCAGAGTATGAGGCTCTCCTATTAGGCCTTAAATTGTTCAAAGCCCTAGGAGCTGCAAAAATGTCCATTCTAGGTGACTCCGATTTAATTATACAACAAATGAAAGGTAACTTTGTTACCAATGGCAACAGAATGAGAGCTTATAGGACTGTTGCCACATAAATACTCAAGTCTTTCAATGAATCCAACCTTGGCAAAATTTCAAGAGACCATAATATTCATGCTCATAGCCTAGCAACCTTTGCTAGCACATGCAAGCTTCCATTTGAGCCAAACCACCATTTCACTGCTGAGATAAAACATAGACCCTCGATCCCTAACAATGTTAAAGATTGGCAAGTGTTTCAAAATGATGCCTAGATTAACAATTTCCTCACTCTTGAGGGAAAAGTTTCGAATACAAATATTGACATGGATGCCATGAACGATTCCCAACAGATAACAAAAGAAAATCAACAGGCTGTAACAACTGCAACAGCTAAACAAATTCTCAAGCCAACTGCTTTTGACAATGCAAACATGCAAGAGCTGAAACACATGCGTTTAGAAGAAACATTCAAAGCTGAGGCTGAGTTCATTGACCTAAAGGATAACTTTTTCCCTGCTGGACTGACTCCATTAGAAGACATGTTTGATGATAATGATGTTCCCAAGAAACCAAAAATGGAGCCTATAAACGCAGCTATTGAAGAACATAACATAGGAACAATAGACAAGCCCAAAGTGATTAAACTATCCAAAAATTTGTCCCTTGATCAAAAACCAAATTATGTGGATTTGTTTAAAGAATTCCAAGATGTATTTGCTTGGAGTTATGAGGACTTGAAGTCCCATGACACCTCAGTAATTCAACACACAATTCCCTTAAAACCAAATCAAAAACTGTTCAAACAGAAACTTAGAAGAATCAACCCCATGCTTCTCCCCCTCATCGAAAAATAAATAAAGAAAATGTTTGAAGCGGGTATCATTGCGCTCATCAGATTTTCTGAATGGGTATCTAATTTAGTTCCCACAAGGAAAAAATCAGGAGAGATCAGACTGTGTGTAGATTTGAGAAATTTAAACCAGGTCTCTCTAAAGGACCACTATCGTTTGCCCAAAATGGACCATATCCTACAAAGAGTAGTGGGGTCATCTAGAATTTCTTTTCTAGATGGATTTTCAGGATTTAATCAGATACTCGTTCACCCGGATGACCAAGACAAAACAGCCTTTACCACACCGTGGGGAACATTTAAGTATTTTAAAATGCCTTTCGGGCTAAAGAACGTTGGTGCTACCTTTCAAAGGGTAATGGACATCGCATTTTCCAGGGAGTTACATGATTTCCTCATTGTTTACCTTGATGACCTAACCCCTTTCTCCAAATCTGACCAAGAACACCTTAAGCACCTAAGGCAAATTTTCATGACATGCAGGAAATATGGCATTTCCTTGAATCCGAAGAAGTCCTTGTTTTCCCTTGAGGAAGGCAAGCTTCTAGGCCATATCATATCAAAAGATGGGATTAGAATTGACCTTGAAAGGATTCAAGCTATCCTCCAAATCCCATATCCAAGAAACATAAAGGAGCTGCAAGCATTCCTTGGAAAGATCAATTTCCTGAGGAGATTTATCCCAAACCTAGCCGAGCTAATAAGGCTTTTGAGCAATATGTTAAAGAAGGATGCAAAGGTAAAATGGTCTCTTGAAACCAAGCAAGCTTTTGAGAGTATCAAAACTGCATTGACTCAAACACCTGTCCTCCCCAGTCCGCAATTTAACAAAGATTTTATCATTTTTTCTTTTGCATTTGAGCACACCATAGCCGCTGTCCTGTTGCAAAAGGATGATCAAGGTAATGAAAATCCAATTGCTTTCTTCAGCTGAGATTTAAGAGATGCACCCCTGAAATATCAGATTATGGAAAAATAGGCTTATGCCCTGGTTAAGGCCATCAAAGACTTCAGAATTTACATCTTATACTCCCATGTGATTGCCTATGTCCCAAACTCTGTTGTAAAAGATATATTAACTCAAGAGGGACTAGAAGGCAAAAGAGGCAAGTGGATTTCCAGCATTCTTGAATACGACATTGAGATGAAACCTACCAAGCTGATAAAAGGACAAGGGTTAGCCAAACTAATGTACGAAACAAATTTCCAAGCCTTAGACATTAATCAACTGGACAATGAACCGAAGCTAACGACTCCACAGATCAGTGAAACCTTTTTGCAATCCCCATGGTATGATGATATTTGCTTTGTATTTTTAAACCTGTGTGCTCCCCCAGGATTGTCCAAGACCAGGAAAAGATTTTTAAGGATGAAATCATCAAAGTTTTGTGTCATTGATGGTTCCTTGTTTTGGAAAAATCATGAAGGAATATTGCTTAATTGTTTGACTATGAGTGAAACCAACAACATCATGAAAGAGTTCCATGCAGGGGACTGTGGAGGACACTTATATTGGAAGTCCACTACTGACAAGATTTTAAGGGCTGGTTGTTATTGGCCCTCTCTATTTGCAGATGTCGAGAAATTTGTTGTTTTATGTCACAAATGCCAAATCTTTAAAGGGAAAAGAAAATTACAGCCTTTGCCCATTAAGCCCATTTCAACCGAAAAACCTTTTCAACAATGGGGTCTTGACTTCATTGGAGAAATTCATCCCTCTTCCTTAGGCCAACACAAGTGGATTTTAACAGCCACTGATTATTTTACTAAGTGGATTGAAGCCATTCCATGTAGACAAGCCAATGACTCCACCATTATCCAATTCCTTGAGAGCAATATCCTTTCCAGATTTGGCTGCCCTGAGAAAATCATCACTGACAACGCTGCTGCCTTCAAATCCAAAAAGATGATCAACTTATGCCATAAATTCTACATTACCTTGGGCCACTCTACATCTTACTACCCTCAAGGTAATGGCCTGGCTGAATCATCCAACAAAAGCCTCATCAATATCATAAAGAAACTGCTAGAGGAAAACAAAAAGAACTGGCACAGGAAACTCACAAATGCTCTATGGGCAGACAGACTTTCAACCGAGAAATCCATTGGGATGAGCCCTTATGAGCTGGTATATGGCATGGAAGCCCGATTTCCTTCATCTTTGGGCATTCCTACTATCAAACTGTTACAGGAAATTCAGGCTGAACCAAATGATATGCAGAGGAGAGTTAATCAAACCATTCATCTTCAGCAAACTAGAGAACAGGTGTATGACAGAGCTCAAATGTTGCAAGAGAAGCTCAAAAAGATGTTTGATAAGAAAGCCAAAGTAGAGGATTTCTGGGTGGGCAGCAAAGTCCTAATGTGGGACTCACGAAGAGAGGACAAGGGCAAACATGCAAAATTTGATTTTTTGTGGAAAGGTCCATACATTATCAGCGTTATGCAAGGCAATAACACATATTTCCTCAAATCTCTAGATGGTAGCACAGCTGAAGAAGGCCCTGTTAATGGCCGAATGCTAAAACATTACCAGGATCCCTTTTGATTAAGAAAGAACATGTAGTGTTATTTTCTGTACATAAATGTTTGTATATATCAGCACTTTATTCCATTTTGTTAACAGTCCAGATGCTGAAGCACGCAGAAGAAAGCAGGCAGTGCTTCAAAATTCACTAGCCAATCAGTTGAGGGAAATTGTTGTTTGTAGTCCAAAGGTTCAAATCAATCTAGCAGTCAGCACGAAGAAGTTTTAATGCACAGCAACAATAGAAGATCAAGGCAGTCTGACCTGCTGTTCTTGGATTTTCACAAGGAGAAGCCATCCCCAAGTGGAGCCACTGTTAGCCTCCTGCTGCAGCAGGTTACTCATATTTCATGATTGACATTTTCACAGGCCAAATATGTCATACTTTGCATATTGCAATGCTCCATATTTGCTAAAAGACACCAAACAAGGAGGCCATGAAAGTATGCCAGTCTAAATTCAATTGTTGCATCCCAATTTTGAAGAGTTATTTCAGTTTTGTACAATTTTCAATCAAAGGGAGGTCCAAACAGCTTAATCTTGGTCTCCCTAGGTTTCAATTTCCAGTTTTAGAATATAGAGAATGAAAAATCTGTCCAAATAGCTTAATCTTGGCAGATCCTTAGATAGGTAGAGAATCAAAGGAGCCCAACTGCTTAATCTGGGCCCTTGGGAGAAATAAGTGTAGATGTAGATAGGAAGACATAAAAAGAAAAAGTTGAAAGCTGGGTCTGCAATTCTAAGTGCACCCAAACCAAAAGAAGAAAAAATGCTAGGTAAGTAGGCTGGGTAGGTAGTTTTTAAGGTTGCAGAATGTTGATTGGTGATCAATTTTATGTTTTCAAGTATCATATCTACCCAGGTCACAATCATCAAGCAGTTTCATATGGAGGAGCTCAAATCAGTCATTACTAACTTCCCCTTCTTCTTCTTCCCTAATTCATTTACTAACTTCCCAAAAGAGGTCAAGATCTACTTGATATCTCTTAGTTTCATCATTCTCCATATCATTTTCCAATAGGCTCTAGTGCCTCCTTCCTTCTCCTATTGTGTCATATTTGTAAATCTTTCAATCCTATCCCAAGTTGTTCTTAAGGGGGGATGTTAGGATATTTCGACACGTAGGAATAGTTAAGTATAACTTGGTCTAGTATAGAGTTAGGTAAAGTGTGTTTCTTTACTATGTACATTTGTAACTTACAATCCGATGGTCACGATATGTAGTGATCCGACAGTTCATTCTCTCCTCGGTATTACCGACACTTGATCCGTGGCTTGACACCCGATTGGTCCATGAATTATATTTAAAGCGCATGGAGGGTCATTTGTAGGTTCACCGTTCATGAGAGAAGCTTATGTAATTTTTCATTCTTTTATTAATAAATTGCCTGTAGTAGCCACATTGGCACAGGCCGTGGACTGTTTCCCTCTCTGAGGGTTTTAACCACGTCAAAATACTGGTATATTGATCTGTGATCTGTTTGTGAGTGGTGTCCTTTTGGTGTTATGTCTGAGGAACTTACCCTGTAAATTCCTACATGGTATCACAGCTATTTGAGGGCCGCGTCTGTTGTTGATCAAAATCTGAAGCCGGTAGAACTGCATGCGACTGCCATCTCCTAGATCTGCTGTTTCTGACTTCTTTCGGGCTGAGAGGACTGCTCTGTTGTGTTGGGAGCATCTGTTCCAGTGAGGAACCCCTTTCGTTTAATGCAAAAAGGTTTTCAGTAGCCCTAGCTACGTCATTTTTTAGATCTGGAGGTATACAGTGTTTATTTGCAGTTTACTGTTATTTTCTCTCTGTTTATTTCGGTTTCGATTTATTTAGCTATTTTTTTTTACCGGATCTATACCTTTCACTTCTACGTGTGCTCTCTACCCTGTGACTCTTTGCGATCTGGGCAAATCAGAAACAGAAAGGAAGATTTTTTCTCATGCGTATGCTCTTTTCCCTGCACCTTAGTGTGATCTCGGAAAATCAGAAACATTGAGAAAAATATTTAGTTTTGTAGGGAGAAAAAGAGCTTTCTCAAGAAAGCACGCAATCCAAAGCATCCGTGACTAAAAGAAAACAAAGCCCCCCCCCACCTCTCTCTCTCTCTATATATATCTTTTTGTATAGCTCACTTGGTTCAAAGCTAATTTAAGAGAGTAGAGGTCTTGGGTTCAAATCTCCTTTTTGTTGAAAAAGGAGCGTTTCTTTTTTTTATTTCCGCACATTCCCGCACTTTGTCGGTGCCTTCATCAACGTTTTTTAAAAGGGTCATAACTTCTTCATCCGGAAGCTGTTTTCAGAACCGTTTTTTTTGAACCAGCCTAATTTTTTGAGCTCTTTCCATTAGAACACTTAGTTTCAGCACATATAGCTTCAGTTTCTATCAAAATGGAAAGTTCATGCCAAGTTATCCTTGACAACACCAACTACTTCCAATGGTGGTCCTACATTGTGGATTTACTTAGAAGTAAAGGTCTTTACCGAATAGCCACAGGCCAAGAAACCAAGCCAAAAAATGAAGAGAAAGCAGCCAAATGGGAAAATAGGCAAGATCAAGCATGTGGGTTGATAGGGATGTCTATCTCTCCCGATCTTAGATTCCATATTGCTGAACTTGATACTCCTAATAAAGCAATGGAGCAGCTTACTAAAGTTTTTGGAATAAAAAATGGACTTAGAGCCCATCAGCTTGAAAATGAGTTGCTTACATTAAACCCTAATTATTTTTCTTGCATTGAAAATCTCTTGTCCAAGTTCAAGACCATTAGACTTCTCTTGGAAGGTGTTAAAGTTAAGAAAGAAGACAGTGCCCTTATCTATT
>APFE030079229.1:18868-30526 GCA_000404065.3 Pinus taeda | reverse complement strand
GATTTGGTCCATGAATTCTATTTAAAGCGCATGGAGGGTCATTTGTAGGTTAACCGTGCATGAGAGAAGCTTATGTAAATTTTCATTCTTTTATTAATTAATTGCCTGTAGTAGCCACGTTGGCACAGGCCGTGGACTGTTTCCCTCTCTGAGGGTTTTAACCACGTCAAAATACTGGTGTATTGATCTGTGATCTATTTGTGAGCAGTGTCCTTTTGGTGTTCTGTCTGAGGAACTTACCCTGTAAATTCCTACATTGCCTTGGTAAAGATCTGCTTTACTCAAGGAGGGTCCATACCTTCTCTACAAAGTTCTATATCCCCTTCAAAGCCTAAGATCTCTGAAACTTAGCGCTTTCTTGTCATTTTCATATTAATTCCTGACATTATTATGTAAATCCCTATATATTTCCCCTTCCCCCTACTAAAACTATGTTAATAATTCCCCTATGTAAATATCCCCTTCCTCTGGTTGAAATATAACCATAAATATCTCCTTGGGAATTACTAAGTCATCTAGATCTTAGTAAGAGCCCTCATCTCTGCATAATTTTCCTTCCAAGGTGTTTGGACTCCTTCCAAGTGATGCGGGAGCAACCAGCAACTAAGCGAGCAAACCTGGACCAGAGGATTAGAATAGAGAAAAGCTTGTTTTAAAGTAGAAAAGCCAATTTAAAGCGGATAATTTAAAGCAGATAAGATGGATACAACCATGCAAGCTTTTTGGAGAGCTTTCATTGTAAAAAAACTAGGAGAGGATCTGATCCATCCTTCCAATGTATCTTATAAATGTATAGTGTGATAGGGTGTGAGTTATCTGTTTGTGAGGAATTTTGTGAGTGGCAAGATGTAGTCGAGCTAGAGCTCGTTTTAAGGCTGAAATGCCTTAATTTTGTAGCTGTTCTATATAATATATATAATCATGTTCTAGTGTATGTTGTGTATGCTTATGTGCGTTTTATAGATGCTGTGCGTGGGCTATCTTTATAGTAATTGTATTGTGTGCCTGTGGATTTTTATAACTACTGTGCGTTCAGAATTCCAATTGAAAAACTGGTACAACTGTGTGTAATTTTATGGACAGCGGAGTCATATGCGTATAATTAATGAAATGGATGTGCGTATATCTGATTGAGGAGAATCCATGCAGACGCAACAACGGATGTTAGCTCTTCGCCTATCGAGTGGTCATTGTCGAAAAATTGGAGATTTCAACTACGCGAAAGACTGAGAGTACTGGGAAGGGATCTGAATCACGTTATACTTGTTGACGACCGTCCTGAGTCGTATTATCTGCAGCCACTAAACACCATTCCAATCAATTCATGTGAGGGAGATGGATCAGCGGAACCACCGAGATCCACGTCGATAAATTAAGGGGTTTTAAAAGTTAAGGCGCTTCCATTTAGCTTGTGGGTGTTCAGGATCAAGATTTTAAAGAAATTGGGATTTTGGGCAATCCCCAAATTCTCATTTTCATCAGGTGGTATCAGAGCAGTAAGATTCTACGGAAAGAGGTATAGTTGAGTTAAAGATGGAGAATTTATGGTCTTGCTATTGTGCAGATGGCGGCAGCGGAAGGTGAGAAGATTTTCAGCAATCTAGAGAAGGATGCTAAAATACCGAGTGCGGAGGGCTTGGTGAGGTATCGTGTAACAGAGGAGGCTATTACTGTAGAGGTTGGTTGCAGCTCACGGAGTTCTAGTGAAGGAATGCAGTGGATAAAATTGCTATTATGAAGACCAGAAGCATATGACCAGGAGGTCATAAATTTTTGTGCCTCGGGAGTCTGATGCGGGAGCAACCAGAAACTAAGCGAGCAAACCTGGACCAGAGGATCAGAATAGAGAAGAGCTTTTTTTAAAGCAGAAAAGCCAATTTAAAGCGGATAATTTAAAGCAGATAAGATGGATATAGCCATGCAAGCTTTTTGGAGAGCTTTCATTGTAAAAAAACTAGGAGAGGATCTGATCCATCCTTCCAATGTATCTTATAAATGTATAGTGTGATAGGGTGTGAGGTATCTGTTTGTGAGGAATTTTTTGAGTGGAAAGATGTAGTCGAGCTAGAGCTCGTTTTAAGGTTGAAATGCCTTAATTTTGTAACTGTTCTATATAATATATATAATCGTGTTCTAGTGTATGTTGTGTATGCTTATGTGCGTTTTATAGATGCTGTGCGTGGGCTATCTTTATAGTAATTGTATTGTGTGCCTGTGGATTTTTATAACTACTGTGCGTTCTGAATTCCAATTGAAAAACTGGTAGAACTGTGTGTAATTTTATGGATAGTGGAGCCATATGCGTATAATGAATGAAACGGCTGTGCGTATATCTGATTGAGGAGAATCCATGCAGACGCAACAACGGACGTTAGCTCATCGCCTGTTGAGTGGTCATTGTCGGAAAATTGGAGATTTCAACTACGCGAAAGACTGAGAGTACTGGGAAGGGATCTGAATCACGTTATACTTGTTGAAGACCGTCCTGAGTCGTATTATTTGCAGCCATTAAACGCCATTCCAATCAATTCATGGGAGGGAGATGGATCAGCGGAACCACCGAGATCCACGTCGATAAATTAAGGGGTTTTAAAAGTTAAGGCGCTTCCATTTAGCTTGTGGGTGTTCAGGATCAAGATATTAAAGAAATTGGGATTTTGGGCAATCCCCAAATTCTCATTTTCATCACCAAGACACATAGAACCCCTCTCCAAATGCATTAACCAACCCCCCCCGCCCATTTCTTTGGAATTTATTAATATCTGATTAATAAATAAACCAACGCGCCAAACGCATTAACCCGAAACTAAAGTTCAAACCCACCCGCGCCGTGAAATATTAAAGGTTTATTGTGCGCGCACTTTAACTAAACCCCGTGCTGTTCCTCCTCCCATCCACCGTCGGATCGCCTCCCCCAGATCCGACGACTCTTCTACATATTGGGCGCCCTTTGATGATGGGTAGTTAGCACCTGATGTCCGACGGTTTTACCGTCGTACATCGGGACATCTGGCGGCATCCCATTGCATCGGGCCGCCCCTAACAGAAACTACCTCCGTACCAAAGGCGGTCCGATGCCCTACAAAAACCACCCTCCCCTCGCATAACAGGAGCGTCGTGTCATCTCGCCACGTTGCCTCCACCTCACCTCTTCCTGCCTGCGCCTGGCCCACATCACCCTGCCACCGTGTCCGGCTATGTCACCCTGTCGTACTGCCACGTTACCCTGCTGACGTCAGCATGATGACATCACATTCATACCAGAGGGTCCCACTGCTGACATCATGTTGACGTCATCCGCCGTACCGCTGACGTCAATAGCTAAAAACGGAAAAAGGCTGAAAAGGCCCGATTTTGCAGTTTTGAATGCATCAGAAGATAGAGAGAGACCATGTTCAGAGGTTAAAGAGTATCAGATCAAATATGCAGCCAAAAACCATGTCAAAGAGTATCAGGAAGCGGCAAAGTGTATCAGGGAAGATCTTTTAGCGGCCTGAAGTAGGTGAAAATTAAAGACTCTCTAGCAAAGTCAAAGAAAACGGTGGAGCCATTTAAAGTTTTCAAATCTCAGCTACTGCACATTAAACTCACATAAGATCGGTGCTCCAAGTTCCAAAGCACAGTTATTACAGGAGCACTACACCAAGCCATAAAGGACACCACATTGACTCACTTTGATCTAGCTGGCTCTGGCGCAGCCCCAAAAGACTTACTTGCATTTAATTCCAGCACAGTTAGGTTTTAGAAAGCTTTTTCCCACAGACCTGTTTAGGTCGGTTGTGATAAATAATTTTAGATATTTTACCTATAGATACCACCCTGAACAAGGCAGTAGGGGTTGGTTGGTTTTTTAGTCAGATATTATGTTTTGAGCAGAGACTCGCACTGTAAGTTTGATGGCTTCTATAATCAAAGACTGCTTACAAGTTTTGGAGAAGGAATTGTGTACTGTGTTTAATGACTGAAGAGTGACCATGGAATTCCTGTGTAGATACATGACTCAATAAGTGTTTCTTACCTCTGTTTTCCCATTCATATATCATTATCTAAGCAGCAGAAAGAAAGATTAGCTTAGAACTTGTTTAATTGCACTCTATGCTCAATTTCTGTTCTTGATCTATGTTTTCATCTGTTTTAGGCATAAATATGAATTCCCTTCGGCTCATATTTGCCCTGATTCACCATGTATGACAGTTATCCAGGGATTCTTAACTGCCCCTAGATAGAGCTCATTTTCTTTCCTTCTGTTAGGCTGACTGAGAGATTCTTATTTGCCTCTCATTCCTTACAGTTTGCTCCATCTCTCTTGTTTGAAGTTTGTTTCATGTGCAGCTACCTTGCTCCATATTCCTCTTGTGATCAAGAAGGCCTATCTGCAGTCCTACTCCTTGACTCCACGCCCAATGGTTTGAAACTTATCATCCCATGTATGCCTCTCTACTTGAAAGCATTCTCATTCTATTCAAACACCATCCAAACCTAAACAAAACCCACTGAACCCAATAGCTAGCATAAAATCAGCATAAAAAAAGCTAAATTATTAAGAGAGAGCCCTCTCTGATTGCAGGTGGGCTAGAACCTGCAATCCAAATATTGGTTTGTGGTTACCTCGGCCGTATCCCTTCAGGAGCCAAGGGACAACCTGAGTGATAACATGACCCATAGGAGGTCAAGAATAAGTAAAGAGAGTCTGTGTACTCCAGAGGCTTGGGGAATCCAAGTACAGTCTTGCTGATTTCTATCTGTTGAGTGAGACTCAAATTGAGCTCACTGTTGAAAAACAAAATCTGCTTTGAAAACATAATGGAGAGGCCACCACTAAAGGTTGGACCGGGAGATGTAGCCCAGGAGTATTGGGTGAACTCCTTATTAAACTTGTTGTGTTTATATGTTTTGCCTGTTGTTTTTTCTCTAACTGCTTCAGTGTCTTTGTATTTCGCAATCTTATCCGTCCGTTGTATAAAGTAACATAGGCATGTCCATGCACATGAGTCTGTAATACCTTATTGTTTTTCATCGATCAATTTCGGATCACCACTCCCAAAGAAATGTTAATTGAGTATCATTACCCAAATTTAACATTTGTTGTATCCTCTTTCATGTCTTCATCAACTTCCAATGTTAGATTTTATTCACATTTTTTTACTATTGTAAATGTAGTTTCATTATCATCTTCAACTTCAACTTCAATTTCATCATCCACATGTCTACATAGTGGGATTGACTTTCTTCAACATGCTTATGCTTTGCAATATACAAAGTCAACTTTTTCTTCCACTATTTTTTCAACAAAGTTCTCCGTAATGTTCAATACAACTTCAATCTCCATGTCTTGTTTATCTTCTTCTGCCTTTGCAAGGTCTTCTATTACAACAATTACTTCAATAACAATTGTAAGGCTATGTGACATAGCTTGATATTGATGAGTGTTTCTCCCCCTTTCACTACACAGTCATCTCTAGAATATGCCAAGTTTCTTGGGACCTGATTTCTATTGCAATTTTACAAAAAATGCTTTAATCCAAGCCTTGTTGAATAAGAGATGATGGTGTTGCATCATCCTTCTTGTTTACTATGAGTTGATCCCTCTATTATTCAACCATGGCCTCATAGGTTACTTGATTTGGAGGTTCTTCAAACCCTTTCAACACAAAACATAATTACTTATCAAACGGGAACTATTACCTCAAAATTGGTAATCTAGCCCGAAAACCCTTAAAAAACATGAAAAAACAGACTAAAAATGAAAAGTGTTGATGCTGGAATAATATATATATATATATATATATATATATATATATATATATATATATATATATATATATATATATATATATATATATATATATATATATATTTTTTTTTTTTTTTTTTAATTTTTTTTTCGGGGTAAATTTTCAACAATTTTCTAAATATAGTGCTAAAAACCAAATTTTTTTGGTGCAAAAGACACTGTGAAAACAAAAAGTGTTCATGTTTGAATAATGTCTTTTTTTTTCAAGGTAAATTTTCAGCATCTTTTAATAATGACGTTAAAAATAAAATATTAGGACTCTGAAAAACTTTAAATTTCCAAGGATTTTCAAGCATGACATTAATGATAAAATATCAGGTCCTTGAAAAGCCTTAAAATTCCAAGATTTTTGGGCATGACATTAAACTTAAAATATAACGTCTTTGAAAAACTTTAAAATTCCAATAATTTCCATGCATGGTGCTAAAGAAAAAATACTTATAATTGTTTTCAACCATAGCATTAAAGATAGAATATGATGACTTAGAAAAACATTAAAATCTTGACAATTTTTCAACCATGGGATTTAAACCAAAGATTATGACAACAAAAAATCTTAAGTTTTCAAAATATTTCAAGGATGACATTATGGAAAAACTTTATGCCTAAAAATACTTTAAAAATGAGCATTTGAATGAAAGAGTTATTATACCAAGAGTAATTTATTTTTTAAATGTTAAATGTATAGTGATTTTAAAATCTTAGCCTAAGACTCCCTGATCGGGGTGGAGGTGTACGGGCAGAAGGAATCTGAGAAGGGCCATCCAGAGCAAAACGAGCCATTAATGCGGGAAATCATGAGGTGGAGGGATGCGACATCAAGCAAGGAAGACTGCATCTCAAGACAAAGGGCAGGCGACATGATGAGAAACAATGGAGAAGGAAACGGTGGCGAGTTCGTGATACATCAGAAGTTAGGTGGCGAACGTCATTTAAGAAGAAGAGCAGAACGATCGACAAACATTCTGAGACCAGAGAAGGTGGCGAGGAGCAGGGTAAGGTGGCAGGTAGTCGAGAGACCCAGTGTTCATTACCAGACGAGCAACATGGCGGAAGGAGGAAGGAGAGAGTAGCATGTGCAGGATGGGGGAAGAAGGAATAACAGGGGAGATCTGAAACGGATGCAGGTGGAAGACGACAGTGCCATGAAGAAGAACTGGAGATTGGGAAAGGGAAAGGCCAGATAAAGGGCACATTCGAAACTGGGCAGAGTAGCAGAGGCAGAACGGTGAAGCGAGGGTCTCGGAGGAGAAGCCGAGGGCGTGGTCGACCGTATCAGGTACTCCAAGGGGATCCAGAGACTCGGGTTGGTAATCAACAGAAGAGAGGCGGATGCTCCATGGAACAGGCAGCAAGGAATGCGGAGCAGACGTATATCAAAGGGACAGATAGTGATATCAGGAGGATGATCGACGCCATGGAGTTCAGTGTCCTGGAGGAACCTTCAGACCTTGAAATGGAAGAATGGAGCACACTGCTGCCAGACCTGGGGAATACGCGTGGATGCCTGACCCTATACAAACGCGCCCTTCACATGTACTGGGTTACGAAACACCTGCTAGCTAGAGCTATGGAGCAGGTAGCTGTCGAGATGGCTGAGATCGCCCATGGAATGCCTACTATGGCAAAGGAAATGAACAACCTGCAACAAATGATGCGGAACCAGAACAATAAAATCGAAGAAGTCTGGGCCTTATTGAAGGATTTGGCTATGGCGAAGCGGGAGGAAAGAGGCAAACAAGAAATCTAGGTAGATTAGAATGCCTTAGCTGCTTCTTTTTTTATTTTTGTGATAGAATTTAGAGAACCATTCTGAAAAGCAGTTTTCTTATGGGATGTAGTCCTGTTATAGGAAACCAGTATATAGTTTAGAACTCATTTTGGGATGTTGGCAAGCTATGTAAAACTGATAGTAATACATTTTCGAACTATGATAAAATGGTACTATGAATGCCCAACAGACTTGGTTTCCCTTCAGGGCAGGTTGAGGGCATAGTTTTTGTACAGTTTTAATATGGTTGTAAATAATAGAAGTGGAAACACCATAGCTTACAAAAAAAAAATCTTAGCCTAAGACAACTTGAAACATTGCAACAAAAATTTAAAAATCAACTATCAAATTGACACAAAGTGTAGGTGAACTTGACCCATTTTAATAAAAACTTACCAACCATGAAATTGACACATTGTGGAAGCATACTCGATTCATTGTAACGAAAATTTTAAAATCACCTATCAAATTGCATATAATGGGATCGGGTAGCTAGACAAGGGTCGACATGGACCCTGCAAAAAAAATAAATAATAACAATAATAATAGTAATAATAAATAAAAATGAAAAATTACAAAAGAAAAAAAAAATCAAATTTGAAAAAAAATAAACAAACAAATAAAAAAAACAATTTAAAAGTAATAATAAGTAATTAAAACATTAAAAAAATAAAAATAAAAAACATGAACAAAAAAAAATCAAATATAAAAAATAACAAAAAAAAACTATAAAAAATGTAAAAAAAAAAAAAAAAATTATTTGATAAAATAAAAATAAAGGGTGGAAAATATTCAGAAAATACACATAATTTAAGGAAAAACAAAATTTAAAATTTACAAAAAATAAACAATTTTTTTTAATAAAAATTAATTAAAAACAAATAAATTAAATTAAAATAACAAAATTAAAAATAAATATTAAAAAAAAAAAAAATTTAAAACAAAACAAAAAAAGAAAAATAAAAACATTAAAAAATAAAAAATAGAAACAAAATAAAAAAGAAAAATTAAAAAATTTAAATTAAAAAATATAATTAAAAAAACCGAAAAAAATAGGCCTAAGTCGGTGGTAGGGGTAGATTCCGGGTTTTCTTTTTTTTTTTTTTTTTTCCTTAAAATTATATGTTTTTGAAATATCTTCCATTTTTTATTTATTTTTGATATTTTTTTAAATTTTTTTGTTTTTTATTTAATTTTTATTTTTACAAGTTCAATTTGTTTTTTTTTATCATGTTCTTTTGTTTTTATTTTTATGTTTTATTACCAACATGAAAGTCATTAAAAAAAATATCCACACTTAATATATTAGAAAAGTTAAAGTGTAAAAAATAAGTCCTCTAAACAACAATGGTTGATGTTGCATCAACACTTTTCATAATCAAGATGAAAATCACTAACAAAAAAAATGTTCATACTTGATGCATAAAAAAATTTAATGTATCTAAAATAAGCTCTCTAAAAAAATGTGTTGATGTTTCATCAACGCTTTTCAAATTCAACATGAAAATCGCTAACATTTTAAAAAAATGTCTATACTTGATAGATATGAAAATTTAAAGTGTCAAAAATATGCTCCCAAAAACAAGGTGTATTCTGAATCACCATTTTTCAAAATCAGGTAATTTTTTGCTACCTCAAAAAAACGGGTAGTAGTTAATTTTTTCGTTTGATTGGTAACTATGTTACAATATACCATAAATCATTTACATATATTCTAGTTCTCATCCTAATGGCCCAAAAAACATAACTTTTACTAGAGAAAATAGGAGATAGATAATAATTGTTGAAAAGTCCATACTAATAACTCCAAATTTACTCAAATTCACTCTCCAGAACTAGTGATGGAGAGAAGTCAAATTCAGAGAGAATTGGTATATATGGCTATGCATGGTTGTTGGTTGAATCCATATTGATGGTCCTTGGTATTTCATCAATAACGTTGCAACTCCCAAGGATATCAACTTTAATTTTCAATGAATGGTTCATACAAAGATAAGAAGGGTTGACACTATGTGTGTAGTTTGTACTTATCCTTTTCCTTTGCTAATTTTTATATGGGTGAAAACATTGAGATGAGATCTAGTTACTCAAAGACCATTCTATTAGGTTAGGTTGCAGGGACCTGCGACCTACCCTGACAAACCTGAAACAACAGAAACCAAATGAAGGCGACACCCCGACTGTGATGACGGTTGAGGAGGGATGAGTAGGACGATAGGAGGGGGAGAGATCCCCTCCTATAGGAATGTATCAGCAGGGGAATCAAGCCAATATGGTGCCGTAGGTGGGAATGGGGGAAAAGGTAAAGGGATCTCGGTTTTGGGTGCCAAATGGCAGGCAGGATTGGGAGGAAGATGTCCGCCAATGGCTACAAAACAACCTAGATTTGTCATCCCAAACAACAAGATGGAAGAGTACAGAAGGTACATGAAGGACCATGCCCACATCTGCAAATTCATAGGGGCATGGCCGATCGAGAAATAATTGATAAAATGGATCCAACATAGATGGCAGCCAAATGGGCACATAGATCTCAAGCACGGAGTGAAAGGGTTCTTCACAGTGATATTCTCAAACTTGGAAGACAAAGGACAGATATTTGAAGATGGACCATATTTCTTCAACAATGTCGGCCTCTTCATCAGGCATTGGGAGGAATCCTATAACCCGAACTAGGAGAAACTTCTAGCTGCCCTAATATGGGTTTGACTCTTTGCCCTACCAATGGATTTCTCGCACCCAGAGATACTAGAAGGCATAGGAAACTCGATCGGCACCTTCGTAAAGGTTGCAGACTCAACAAGGAAAGGCCGCTACACCTCCTATGCCAGAATTTGTGTCTACTGAATATAACGGAACCAATTCCAGATTATATAGAACTAGAGTATCATGATGAGGTATGGCCACAACCAATTGACTATGAGCTCATCCTGTTCTGATGTCACAGATGCCGTGAATACAACCACATGTTTAGAGCTTGCCCCATAAACCAGAGAACCAATCACCCAAAGGGAGAAAGGGACATCAAGAAGATGGGAAAAGTGGAAGTAGATGGGTACAAAGAGGTGCAAAGGAAGAAAAGAACCCTGCGACAGACCAGAAACCACAAAACACACCAAACAGGGAAGGAGCCAAGGAGGCAGAAAAGGTTTATGGTCCTACAGGATGAAGAACTAGAGGCGAAGATAGAGGATACACCTCAGGCAAAAGAAAACTAGGGAGACAAAGTAATAGAGGATGGAAAAAAAAGGAAATGCTTATTGAGGTTGAGCAAGGACCGGAAGAAAACATGAAAATGGTGGAAACCCTAATGGAGATAGACAACTAGAAGGATGACCTAAGTATAGAAGAACAAGTCATGAAAAGTATATTGTAGGAATGGAGGCATCTGGATGAAAGATTCATCCCGAAAGATCAAAAACGACTCTATAAAGAGACCTTTCAGTGGTATAGTGAAAAGCAGGGCACAACGATCATAAGCCAACCTGAACAGCTAGGGGCCCATGTGAATTAGGGACAAGAGACGAGAACACAAGGAAGAGGGGGGAAGAAAAGAGGAATGTGACTTTTATTTTTGGTTAAGCGTTATGTCGTATATAATATTGGTATTAATACCAAAATGTGACTTGTTTTTGGTTAAGAGTATTTTTTATATAATATTGGTATGAATTCCACACTAGCTAGCACCTTCCAACAACTTGTTGTCACCCCTTCGCCATCGCATTAAGCACACATCACCATTACATTAAGCACAGATCATCTCTTATTATCTATAATATTCAAAGATCACTTAGTCAATGATCAGATTAAAGTTCGGGAAATTTGCTCTCACAATAATCACATTGATATTGAGATATTTACTAAATAATATATATGGATAATAACTGTTTTTAAATGTTTTTTTTTTTAATCAAGAGGAATGACAATTGTTGTTAAATGGATTTTTTTTTTTAATGGAGAAGAATAGGTAACTAGGTTGGTCTGTTATTCTCTTTGCCTCTAAAAAATAATTAATTGTGAAGGTTTAATTTAATAAAATATTTAAGGTTAAAAATTTGATTACTAATAATTTTTTATTAGATAATGAAATGAG
>APFE030079227.1:113457-151558 GCA_000404065.3 Pinus taeda | reverse complement strand
TTCCATGTGAAAATGACGAAGAATATCACAAGCATACTTGGACTGGGAAAGGGAAATACCCTCCTTGGATTGCAAGACTTGAAGACCGATAAAATAGTGTAAGTGTCCTAAGTCTGTCATTTCAAATTTCTTTTTAAGGCTGGACTTCACATGGTTTATAAGGTTGGGATCACTACCAGTAAGAATAAGATCATCAACATAAAGAACAAGGATGATATGAGAGTTGCCCACTTTCTTGGTGTAGACAGTATTGTCAGAATAACACCTAGAAAAGCCAGATTCTAAAAGAAAGCTATCCATTTTGGCATACCAAGCCCGAGGAGGTTGCTTGAGACCATAAAGAGATTTCTTAAGTCGACATACAAGGCTGGAGTCTGTTTGGATGAAGCCAATGCGTTGTTCCATATAGATTTCTTCATGCAAGTCCCCATGCAAGAAGGCAGATTTAACATCCATCTGATGGACTTCCCATTTTAAAGAGGCAGCAAGGGAAAGAACAAGGCGGATAGAGTTCATTTTAGCAACAGGGGAGAAGGTTTCAGTGTAGTCAATGCCTTCAACCTGTGAAAAGCCCTTAGCAACAAGACGAGCTTTATGTTTATCAACTTTCCAATCTGGTCCATACTTTGTTCTGTAAACCCATTTACATCTAACAAGTTTGCGTCCCTTTGGTAGAGGAACAAGATCCCATGTATCATTTGCCAACAATGAATGATATTCTTCATTCATAGCTGCTTCCCAATGTGGATGGCCTGAAGCTTCTGCAAAAGTTTCAGGATCATGATTTACTGGAGCTTGAGCCAGTAAATAAGAGGCTCTTTCAAACTGAGAACGTGTACGTCGCTGATCTGTAGGATCATCGGCAAGATCACCTGCTGCATCCCGAGTAGCACGACCCATCTTGGAAGTTGAGGATCCTGAGAAGGTGGGGGAGGATTTTCATCCTCACTTTCGTCATCTGAAGAAGAAATGTTTTCAAAAGTAGAAGAGATAGGAAGAGGTGGCACATCCGCCGGACTAGGCTCGCAGGCCGATTTATTTTCATCAAATTTTACATCTCTTCTAATGATAACATTTTTGGACTTAAATGGAATAAGTCTATAACCTTTTACATCTTCAGAATATCAAACAAAAGTACATTTCTCACTCTTAGGTTCTAAAGCTTTATGCTTTTCATCTGGAATATGGGCCCATGCTTCACTTCCAAAAATACGAAAGTGACTTACATCTGGTTTAATGGAACTCCAAGTTTCTTCTGGAGTGATATTCTTTAGAACCTTAGTAGGAGTGCGATTTATTATATAATTTGCACAATTAATTGCTTCGGCCCAAAAACTATGACTGAGTCCTTTAGATTGCATCATACAGTTAGCCATTTCCTTTAAGGTGCGATTTTTCCTTTCAGCTACACCATTTTGTTGTGGAGTGTATGGAACAGTGTGTTGCATTTGAATTCCATTTTCGGTGCAAAAGTTGATGAATGTGTTTTTAACATATTCTCCACCATTATCAGTTCTTAGCTTAAGAATTTGATGTCCAGATTGTTTTTCAACAAAGGCTTTGAAGGCCAAAAATGTGTTAAATACTTCGCTCTTGAGTTTTAGGAAGTATACCCAAGTGCGTCTGGAGAAATCATCAATGAAAGTTAAGAAATACTTGCAGCCAGAGAATGAAGCAACAGGAAGTGGACCACATAAATCACTGTGCACAAGCTGTAAAGGGGCTGAGGCGTGCCAAGAGGCACGTTTGTCAAAACTGTCCCGATGATGTTTTCCGAGTACACATCCGGAACAAACACCATCTCTGCAAGATACCATAGGAAGACCTGTCACCATATTTTCTTTACATAGATGTTGAAGGGAGCGATAGTTTAAGTGACCAAATCGCTCACGCCAAAGTTTGCTCACTTCATCATTATGAGCAACAAATACTGAGGGAAGATTTGATGACCCAAAGTTGTGAAACTTATACAACCTTGTGGAATCATCAGCAATACCAGTAGCTAGAATCTGTTTAGGATCTCTTAGATACTTGATTACAACATCATGAGGTGAAAATTCAACAATTTTACCTTCACCTGAATGAGTTATCTGATATACAGATAGAAGGTTGCTGGATAAGGTTGGAACACATAATACATCATTAAACTGACCATTTTCTAGATGAACAGTTCCAGTCCCTAGAACATTAAGAGATCTATCATCACCAACATATATATTTTTGGTGTTACAATCATGTAAAGAAGAAAACATGGCTTTATTTGTGGCCATGTGATAAGAGGCTCCAGAATCAATGAGCCACTCATGAGAATGAGAAGAAGAAGATACATTTAAAGCATAACCAGACTGAGATGATTGACAACGACATGCAGAAAGTGCCATTCCTGAAGATGAAGTTGAAGTTGAAGAATGCTCCACATGGATGTTATGTTTCTTCATTGCGGCTTCCAAGGCTTCCATCTTCTTAAAGCATTTAGATTCTAAGTGGCCATCTCGATTACAAAAGTTACAATGTCTATCAGTCTTCTTCCATTTGTTTTTATTGGTCTTATCATTTTGCTGAAATTATCTTTCATTTTGAGACTGAGTTTGCTTAGGACCCTTGTTTGGTTTAGGACCATTCTTTTTAGGATATGACTTCTTAGGATTCTTTAAATTTGGTTGCTGCTGGGCGGCTAACGCTTTCTTGGAAGAGTTTCCAAGATTAAGAAGACCAAGGTGTAAGAGTTTTTCCTGTTCTATTATTAAAGAATCACAAAAAGAGTCAAAGGAAGGGGCCTTGTAGTCTGTTCCTTGACAAATGAAAGCTTCCCTTGTAGAATGGAAGGTGGAAACAAATACAAAGTAGGCTGGTCCCAACTTAGTAAGGATGGAATAAATAAGGTTACTATCTTCTTTCTTAACCTTAACACCTTCCAAGAGATATCTAAAGGTCTTGAATTTGGACAAGAAATCTTCAATGCAAGAAAAATTATTAGGATCCAATGTAAGCAACTCATTTTCAAGTTGATGGGCTCTAATTTCATTTTTAATCCCAAAAACTTTAGTGATTTGTTTTAATGCTGCATCAGGAGTATCAAGATCGGCAATATGAAATCTAAGATCAGGAGAAATAGACATCCCTATCAAACCACGTGCTTGATCTTGTCTATTTTCCCATTTTGGAACCTTGTCTTCATCTGTTGGTTTCTTCTCTTGGCCCGTGGCTATTCTGTAGAGACCTTTACTTCTAAGTAAATCTTCCATGTATGATGCCCATTGGAAGTAGTTAGTGTTGTCAAGAATGACTTGGCATGGACTTTCCATTTTTAAAAAAATTGAAGCTGAAGAAGTAAGTGTTCTAATGGATAGATCTCGAAAAATTAGGCTGTTTTAAAAAAAACGGCTCTGAAAAAGGCTTCCGGATGAAGAAGTTATGGCTTTTTGAAAAAAAATTGTTGAAGTCGCCGGCAAAGTGCGTGAATGTGCGGGAATGAAAAAAAACGCCCCCACAAAATGGAGATTTGAACCCAAGACCTCTACTCTCTTAAAATAGCTTTGAACCAATTGATCTATACAAAAAATTTGAGAGAGAGAGAGAGAGAGAGAGAGGGGGGGGGCGCTTTGGATTGCGTGCTTGCCTTGAGAAACCTCTTTTTCCTACAAAACACAAAACACAAAACTCAACACGGATATGCAAAGAAAAACGAACCTTATGGCTCGAAGTTAGCTTTACCCAAAAAACTAAATATTTTTAAAAAAAATTAGCTTTAGCCGAAAAACTAAATATTTTTCTCAATGTTTCTGATTTTCCGAGATCACACTAAGGTGCAGGGAAAAGAGCATACGCATGAGAAAAAATCCTTCCTTTCTGTTTCTGATTTTCCCAGATCGCACAGAGTCGCAGGGCAGAGAGCATACGCAGAAATGAAAGGTATAGATCCGGTTAAAAAAAAACTAAATAAACCGAAACCGAAATAAGCAGAGAGAAAATAACAGTAAACTGCAAATAAAGACTGTATACCTCCAGATCTTAAAATGACGCAGATAGGGCTACCGGAAACCTTTTCGCGTGAAACGAAAGGGGTTCCTCACTGGAATAGATGCTCTGAACACAACAGAGCAGTCCTCTCGGCCCGAAAGCAGTCAGAAACAGTAGATCTAGGAAACGACAGCCGCATGCAGTTCTACCGGCTTCAGATTTGGATCACCAATGGACGCGGCCCTCAAATAGCTCTGATCATGTAGGAATTTACAGGGTAAGTTCCTCAGACAGAACACCAGAAGGACACCGCTCACAAACAGATCACAGATCAATACACCAGTATTTTGACGTGGTTAAAACCCTCAGAGAGGGACACAGTCCACGGCCTGCGCCAACGTTGCTACTACAGGCAATTTATTAATAAAAGAATGAAAATTTACATAAGCTTCTCTCATGCACGGTTAACCTACAAATGACCCTCCATGCGCTTTAAATAGAATTCATGGACCAATCGGGTGTCAAGCCACGGATCAAGTGTCGGTAATACCGAGGAGAGAATGAACCGTCGGATCACTACATATCGTGACCGTCGGATTGTAAGTTACAAAATGTACAACGGTAAAGAAACACACTTTACCTAACTCTATACCTAACTCTATACTAGACCAAGTTGAACTTAACTATTCCTATGTGTCGGAATATCCTAACATAACCTGGGAGTTCAACAAATCCACATGTAGTTGAAAAACTTGTGCCTTGAGATGCAGAGTTTGAAACAAGATAGGACAGCTTGCCCGGAAGTGCTTTAGGAGGTATGGTGCGTAAAATGTAAAGGCCAGGGACATGACAAGGACCATTGCCTAGTATTTTTGAAATACCTAGCGGGAGGAGGACTAATTCCACTGAGACCAGAGGCACAAGCAAGACCGAGCATGGCACCTACATTATGGTGCACAATTTTTTAGATAGGAGGGAAGCATGTTACAGATAATTGCCATCTATTACAGAAGTATATGCAGAATTCCTAGCAGTTGTTCTGTAATTTCTGCAGATTAGTAGGCCACGATGAGCACACCTATAGAAGTTATGAACTAATGATGGATCAGACTCCTACCTATAGAGTTCAGACCGAAACACGGTCCCTTGATCAAAATGTAGGGATGGTGTGCACTGGATTTCAAGGGCGTGGATGAGGTCGAGGATGAATGGGACTAGGAAGAGGTCGTGGCCAGATGATATGTTACAATTGCAGAGGGCCAGGGAATTATGTCCGCGATTGTACAAATCCGACAAGACCATCATGCTTATATTGTACCCAGTTTGATCATGAGACAGAGGACTGTCCCACACTGATAACGAGGTTGCGCAATAAAGGAGCACTCCAACCACCCTCGACTCAGAACCTGCAAATGATGAGGTCTGAGCTGTGTGAGGAAGACCCGAATGTAAATATCGTGCTCCTAAGTGGTATCACGACTGGAGATGACAAAGGAAAGCAGCCCGAAGAGAGTGCCTGGGTTTGCAAGGCTCCAAAAAAGGAACTAGAATTTGATTTGGAGCGTGCTAAGGAGACATTCATGGAAGCTAGGAAGAGCTTCGCGGAGGCCTCCACTTCAAGAAGTAAAGACAAACTGGAACTAGAATTGGACCCATCAATGCTCACTAAATGTTTGGAGACATGCATGAATCTGCTGCGCGACAGGAAAGCTATGAAGGGACTGCAAGAACTCATCACTAGATGTGCTGGAACCATGCCAGGAGAATTACACATATTTCGAAAGCTCGGGAAGCACACAATGCGAACAGGAAGAGAGATGAGATTGACTGCATAGATCGGGGAATATGAAATGGATCAAGTGATTTTGGATCTAGGATCGGACGCGAACGTCCTGCCAAAGCAGACGTGGGAGCACATGGGTAGGCCTGCGCTGCAATAGTCTCCTATTCAATTGCGAATGGTGAACCAGCAAAAGGTCCTACCTATGGGAAGATTGCAGGGAATAACGGTAGATATAAAAGGTGCGTTTGTAGATTTAGAAGTGATAGAGATTTTTGATGACAACAATCTCTATCCCGTGCTACTGGGAATAGATTGGGCCACTGACATGAATGGAGTGATAAATCTAAAGAAGCGCAAGAAGATTTTTGAGAAACAGTCACTGCACGTAGTGGTACGTTTAAACCCTGCTAAAGGATCGCGCTACACAGAGCCAGTGCATGATTATGATAGCGACAATGATCTAGATTGTATCCAAAAGATAACCGCATGGGAGTAGGACTGGGTGAATCCAATAGCGGATGGCAGACTCTCATGGGAGCGCGAAAGCTCTTACACCTCAGATTCAGATGAGGAAATAGAATGATGGTAGAGCCATTTACATGAGGGAACCATGCTCAACTGTAACATGATAACAAGGTCACTGCACTGCGTGGTAACAGAGGTAAGAGATCTGCCTATGTATGATGGGTTGAGCAAGGTGGATGATTTCTTGAACAAATTTGAAAGAGAAGTATTGGAGCAACATCGTTTCGACGCTCTGAAATGGGTACTGCGTGCTACGCTTGCAAGGTGGTGGGGTACGCACTAGCAAAATTTTGAGGACTGGCATGAATGCAAAAAGATGATGTGCCTACAATTTGGGAAGCCTCAGATGTGGATAAAAGCTAGGTATGACAGACAAAACGGACCACGCTCCCACCTTTCCAGATGGATACAGGAATATGGTATGTAACCTACACGAAGGCACACCGTTCGCACGGTAGGAAACACGATCGACAAGCAGGAGCAGGCAAGACAATGGCGTGAACAACCCCTCCGTTTGGGACCAGGAGGTATGATAAGACCAAGCGCGTAGAAGGTTATCCGCGTGGAAGCCTTTAACAAAGTGTGTGAAGTATTGAACAGGGTCCACCATGTGAAACACACTGACTGGGACCTATGCGTACCAGTAGTTCTCTGGGCTTATAGGATCATGTGCAAAACCCTGAGCACACAGGCGCTTCCAAAGTTAAAGTATGAAGCAAATACTGTAATCCCTATGGAGCATGCATAGCCTAGTCCACGCATCGTAGCACCAGTAGATACAAGGGTTCGTGAAGCCCGGAAAGCAGGGATCACACAGCCGCAAGAAATAGAACGCATGGGACTTGAGGAAAAAAATCCAACAAGGAAACCTTAGACTCCACAAACTTGAAGACGAATGGGTACGGTTAAGGAAGAAAAGCGCTTTGATGGACGCGGAAGTCAAGAAGATGAAGGATGAAACAAAGAAAGATTTTCTTGGAAAAAAGACCAGAATGATAAGGCAGGGTGCGTGTGATCACGATGACAAGGTTAAGGCCTAATGTCGCGAATTGATCAGCCTAATGCCTTGGCTTGGACAGCATATTCCTAAGCATAGTAACTAGGGTAGCGCGTTGCAAATGGTGAAGTGCGTGATGCCAACCGTAATAATAAAAGGTGGGGATTCTCAAGGAACCATGATGGAGGACATGATGAAACTCTACACGGGTGGTGCAACCACCTAACTAGCCAAAGGAAATATAGTCTTAGCGCTCCAGGCAGTTGGAAGGGAGCACGAGACTATAAACTATTCTGCTCGAGAGCTGCGCGATATTGGAGATGCACACAGAAGCAAAGAATCACAAGGTTCGCGACCATGCACGGGGGCTGCATTGCCGCGTGGGTTGGCCAGAAAGTGACCATTGAAGTCAATATTCACGATGGGATGCTCAACTTGAGGCCAAATGGAGTGGGCGACAGGCATTTAAGATGCGATTTATCGGCAATATTTGGGAAAATTTGCCGCCAAGAAAGAATTAATGAACCGGAATTGGGGGGAATGGTCGAATTCGAATTTAAAAAGCGCTATAAAATACAAAGGGTAGCCCAACAAACAACACTTGGTCATTTGTGAATTGAGAAATTGAGCAGAACCCTGAGTGTTGTGAGTCAAGTGTTGATTGAGCCCCTGAATTCGCGAGTGATAGGTTGCAGCACAGATACAATGGCAACAACTAAGGATGACATGGAGATAGCAAAAGTGATCGCCGAGGAGGCCGCACAGGCCCTAACTGTGGGGGATGTTCCAGAAGGTGCCGGGATTGTAACATAAATCTCGAAATCACCACGCACGCCAAGACCGAAGAAGGAAAAACAAGCAATGGCTCCCGTATGCGTGTCCCCATGGAACCCGCTACACAACAAAATGTCAATGGAGGAGAAGGGGAAAGCCCTCACTATAGAAACAGACGAAGAAGAAGAAGATCTGCAGGATCTTACCATTGCAGAAGAAGAAGATGAAGCCTACGCACTCTAGGCTACTCAGCCTACGCACTCTACGACAAAATTACCTGCCTATGTCCCCCCACGAAAAGGGAAGGCCAGAGTGCCCAAGGACCTGGATGAGACCAAGAGCTTGCTCCAGACCCCGCTCCTCCCAGATGGCATCATGTTTGAAGGAACACACCTAGGCCACATGCCGAGCATGACATTCAAAGATTGGGACCTCGCAGACCACGAGAAGTTCCCTCACCTTGAGACCAGAAACCTCATGAAGCAGAACACCATGGGGGTAGTGATAGCATTAGAGTCGCGGAAGTGGTTGCGCAGAGTGGAAAAGGCTGGGTTGCTGGACCTACTCCGGGTGCCGCATTTCCATCGCGCGCTAATAACCATTTTCGTCATCAGGCAGTTGCTCTGCCTGGTGCATGATGGGTGTTTATGGCTGGAGGAGCCCATCCCCATCATGGCATACTTGATTCATCGCGTCTCTCAACTTCCATATAAAGGAGAGGACGCCATGGCCATATCGGAAGGGAAGGGCAGTGATTTGGCCATCGCGGAGGCTATGAAGAAGAAGTACAAGCTGGAAAAGAAGAAGAGGGGCTACGCCATCTCCAACATCAAGGACAAAGCAGTACGCATAGCAACCCAAATCCTCACAGGAAAAGTTATGCTCAAGTGCCGCACCGACGAGGTATTGGCGTCGGTGGTCACACTGGCTGAGCAGTGTGCGGAGGGGGTCCATTTTAACTAGTCCGAATTCCTCTACACATAATTTTTAGAGAATTGCCATGAAGCCTAGGAATAGGGCAAAATGTTCCACTATGCATGGCTATTGCTGTCCATAGTGCTCGTAGCTGGGGAATTACCAGAGGATAGTCAATTCCCCATAATTGACAGAGATTTACCGGAGGCCGCGAAGTACGTTTCACTCTGGGCCACGAAGGATGCTAAAAGGATACGTGACAGAAAGATCTTCTGGGTGCTCATGGAGATGAACATCTGAATGTGGATCAACAGTAAGCTGCGGTTGTCACCCATGGTTTACAACAGTCTGCAGAGTTTTGCAGAATTTAAGACAGACATGCATAACATATATATTAGAGTGTGGAAGGATTCGACTAAACAGTGGACAAAGCTACTCTTTGTAGCCACCGATGACACCATTTTTAATGTCCTAGAGGCATGGTCATCAGAATGGTGTGCCCCAAACATTGCAGAAATCGAGAAGTCGGCAACGCAAAAGAAGAAAGATGATGCCAAGTTGTGCATCACACAGTTGGCTGAAAAACGAAGGAAGGAAATAGCAGGAGTAGAAGTACGGGCAGTGCGAGATGTAGCACAGAAAGCAACTGAGCAGGAAAAGGCCGCAGTATCAGCAGCAGCACAGGAAGTAGTCGCGAAGGCGGATGAGGGTCAAACAACGCCTTTGCAAGGGGAGGAAGTAGAGGAAGCAGAAACAGAAGAAGGAGTCTCGGACCCATGAACCACGTCAACACAGCTGAAGCGCCAACACCTAGCAGAGTAGGCAGGGTCGTGGAAGAAGGTCAAGGCCTCGAAATTGTTCATTGACCTGATCACCCTAACCGAGGGTGATCTGCATGACATCGACGAGATGGTGCGTGATGTCACCAATGAGGCCCTCCAAGATTTCATGCAGGAGAACTAGATTGTGTTGGGGGCCCTCAAAGCGCAGTTGCAGGAATTACAGGCATGCCCCCCTCAGGTTGTTACCCTTTCAACCAACCTCGCAGTTGGATCCACGACAACAGAGCAGATGTTGCGCACGCGAATGATGAACACAATAGTGCTGTCGGAAGGGGCACTAGTGACATCAAATGAGGCTGACAGGCCTTTGGTTAGCACACTGAAAGGTCTTGGTGTTAATCTAGCTTCCCTTTTACACAAGACATTATATGTGTTGCAGGATGGAATAATTGTAGAGTTGCGAGCTAGGGAGAGTTGCACGCTCCAAGTCCTCAATGAACAGAAGATAAATATGGAACAACTAAGCTTGCAACATGACGAATTGGTGTCGCAAAATCAACAATTGGTGTAGGTGATAGGCAATGCTTGCCGAAGCGTCCTGGAGCTAGCCATCCCAACAGATATACCAATGGAGGCACAGATCCACAGGTTACCAGCAGCGGTCTGTGAGGCTAGGGAGGAAATGACAAAGGTTCAGCTGGAGCTGAATCTTCAGATCACCGAGCTGTGGCTAAAGGCACAACCATTCACTCCCCCAGAAGTCAAAGAACAACCGTTAGCACTATCACAACGAGATTGGAGGAAATTGGAGGTGCAGTGCGAGACTACACCAACATGATGGAAGAATCACTTGAGGTCCTCACAACTCTGCAGGAGGACCCTAACATCTAGCGCTTAGAGACAGAGGTGTGAGAACTCCAACAACAGTATGACAATGTCCAAGGAACTGCGCAGATAGTGGTCCTCACCTAGAGGCTTGCGAGGATGCAACAGGCTAAAGCATTGAAGGAGTAGGTGGACGTGACACGACATAAGGAAGCAGTCCTAAAAGTGCGCATCCAACCTTGGATCGACGAGGCCTTCACCATCACGGCAAACATCGGAGGTAAGCTTGCAAACATACAGGGGATGCACACATTGATGCAGAGAAGCACTCCCGACATAGAGGTCTCGGAACAACGTATGCAGCAGATCTAGCAAGCAACAACTCAGTGCGTCACTGACCTCTGCGTAGTTTGAGAACAGTTGGAGGGACTCCACGCAAAGATCGCCGCGCCGATAGAGTGACTCGAGGGCGAGTCACGATGTTTGTGTTGGGGAACTGTTGGGCATGGAATCCCCCCAAGGCATGTTTTGGGGCTCAAAGCCCAAGTTTTGACCAAATCTTGTTGTAAAGCTCCACGAATTACAAGCCCGGGGTGCAAAAGTATGATAGAGTCACAGGGTTGTCCGCCCTAGTTTAGTAATGTAATCCCGGCTGGATAGACCTACTCATGGTCTGCGGACCATGGGATTGTATAAATAGAGAGAGGTTCTAGGTGTAAGAAAAGAAAGAGAAGTAGGAAAAAGAGTCTTAGTGACTGAGTCGTAGGTTGAAGTGTGTCTTTGGGTCGTAGGTAGGAGAAGGCTCTGCAGCTGAATGCGCAGAGGCCTAATAGTCCGTAGCTGAGTGCGCAGACCCCTGCAGTTGAGTGCGCAGGGCAGAGTCGAGTCTGTAACCAAGGAAGGAATTAATAAGGAGAAGTTTTATCATAATTCTATGTATCTGTTCTTGGATTAATGCATGTTTGATATAATTTGCAAATATACTGTTTATTTACTACGCGCACCTGTATGAATGATTTATGTTGTTAAGTATAACTTAAAGCATGCAAGTAGGCTAAAATAATCAACTAACATTGGAATACCAGTAAGGTCTTGGGTAATAACGCAGAAGCACAACGTTCAGCCCTTGAGTAGGGCTACACGAAGGCAATATATCAGACTGTGAGGTTCAGGAAAGTGCGTGAAGCGAATTGCACACAGGGTCAAACTGCGGACCACTTGAACTCATCAGACATCTCTAGGGTGTGGAAACCTAGTTCTAGCACCCTCCCATACTACTTTGGGTGAGACCTTAGTCTGCGCTCTATGAACCGTTACCGAAAGGGCTAGTAGTACCGGGAGTTGTTTGGCTAACTTAAGTCTGAACCAGGGTCAGGCCCCAATAAGCCAACAAGAGGAAACAATAGAATAATATGCACTGCTTATTAGCTTAACATTTGTTGCATGTTTAGCAATGTATTTATGAGTTTGTGAATGGTTTCAACTTTGTCGTATTCATTGCATAGGCAATTTTCTTAGATTCTTTTGAATGCAAATGTCATATTGGAATCCATATTTGTCATATAAGAGCTATAATATGTTGCTACAACATAGGCATCGAAAATAAATTGAGCATTTGTGTTTTCTTGCCATAATGGCGAGATTTTTTTGCAAATGCATTTATCCATAGTGATCCCCAAAAAGATCTTTAATTGAAATTGTGATTTATTCTCTGTTAGAAAGTGTTAATGCATGATTTAAAAAAACCATTAAATACATAAGCATGGAGAACTAAATAATAATGTTTCAGCAAATTAGAATAACAAACCATTAGAAGAAAAGTGACACAAGAGATTGATAACGGAGTTCGGCTATCGCAAAGCCTACATCTCCGGGTCCAGTCTTCAATGGGGAGGCCTTTATATTAGAGATTCAAAGCCCCAAAAATACATAAAAGTTACATCAACAAGATCTCTAGCTAGTCTAGTTGTGTTCTGCTCGACCTCAGAAATCCGACACAACTAATGACACTGAAAAAGACCTCTTACAACTCCTGGAATAAACCTGCAAAATTCTGCCTCTAAATCTCCAAAGCTACATGAAAATTCTTTTCTGTCATACAAAATGTACAACTCTCATCTATTTTTCCATAGCATAACATTACCATATATATAATATTTTGATAACCAAAAATATCCCTACATAACCCTATCACATTAATAACGTTATCGCTCCAAAACAATATAACATCATTAACCCTTATCGCTCCATATTAATCTCATCCTAACCTTATTCCAACAAACGCACCGCATACAATTTTTTACATATACATTGGGTGCAATTGAAACTATACACAACACACAATATTACAATCTCATATAGTATGGCGGTCAATGGAGCTGCGGGCCCGTGGCATGCCGTTGAACATAGCATGTCGAATGGCAGAACTGGTGGAATTGTTGCATATAATGTTATAACCATATAGCAATGTTAATTCCGGCGGTTTCGAAGGCTCCCAACTCCGCGATGGTTTCATGACAAATACTCCACACCTGCTACGTTAATATATGTATTGCCATAAACTTTTATGACATTAGCCATTGTCGTGTCAATGTTCAACAATAAGTTATATACATTCACCCCACCATTTAACATATGCATTCAACCTTATGGTAATATGTATTATTTGTGCGATGAAACTTTAATTACGCTGGTTTGTAATATACTTTCACCATGCTTATAATGTATGTTTTGAAACATATTAATCCACCACCATATATTTTATGCTAAAATATGAATTTAATGTCATATTTTAATATATGGTTTTTGTTTTTTAAAAATTACATTTTAATATATACATGCCTTTAAAATATACATGCCATTACCATATAAAAATCACCTTTTTAACCTATTATTTCACCTTGCAACTGAACTGAAGAAATTACCACTGTAACGAAGCTGGAGATCTGCCACTGAGCTGAACCTATACTTCTGCGATGTGTCAAGCAGTAAAAAAATTGTTTCATCACAAACTTCAACAAACAGTTTCTTATTCATCCGGAGTCCAAATGCACCCGTTCAAGTTGCATTGGAGTTGTTTCTGTGAGCTCTACGTAATGACGTTGCTCCCACTTGAATCTAGTAACTTTGAATTTTAGGATTTTTCTAGATCCTTGATAAATTTCAGATCATTTCCTCCCCGCTTAGACCTTTTGGACCACCAAAAGGCTTAAGTTCCATAAAACAAATGTGGGTTCCATTTTCCCACCTGGCTGGTATCTTTCCACTCCGTTATGAACTTGCACACTTTACTCATCCATGTAATAGTCAGCAAAACACACAAATTGCAGAATATATCAAGTCTTTTTTCACCCACATCTACATTCATATTTTCTGTTAATATCCAGGCACCACTAAACAATAATAAACCCATTAACAACATTCAAAGTATTGACATAGCTGAAACCATACCCTGCTTTCCTTTCATAGCTAAAACAAAACTCAACATATCATGCTACAACTCTTGTTGATGTACAATTTTGGATTCCATAAGCAGAGCTATTTGTTTGTAATTAGCTTTAATGATCTCTTGCTTAGGTTCTTTAGATTATACAACAACATCTTTATTAGCATAAGCTGCTTGTTTTAACTGTTCAACTATAAAAAGAGAATTATCTGCTTTTGTGTGATGAGAATGTACGATATATTCAATTCCTTTTTTGAACAAGTGATATTGATTTTGTTTCTTGTAAAAGATTTATTTTCTATCATATAAATACAGGTTACCCACATGTATCTAGTTTTACCACATCACACATCACCTTATCTTTAAATTGAGAAGTTATTGCAAATGGTAACATGCGTTGCTCAATTACTCGTAATTTATGATTTATTCTCATCCAAATTAAAGTATACGGTTTACGATGCTTTAAGGTTTTCAACCCCAATTTCTTAACCACTTTCTCTGAAATTAGATTAACTTGAGATCCACTATCTAACAATGTGTCAATCTCTGTATGTTTCATAACAACCCTTATATGAAATAACTTGCCTTTGAAACTGTTAGAATCATTACCTTCATCGAATTTACCAGTCATAATCAATGATGTGAACTGCGTCTCATTGCCTGAATCTGACCCTAGGTCCAATAATTTCACTATTGTTGCAACCTTTTGCTTCCCTTTTCTGATCCACTTTGGTTTCATTTTGGGATGCAATTGCCAACAATGATCCTCGTCATGGCCATCTTTCTTACAATGCTTACAAGAGAGATTTTCAACCTCATTCTTGCCAAAGTTTACTTTCTTCACTTTCCCTTTTCCCTTGCTCTCCATTCTGGCTGTTGATTCTGATGATACCCCAACTCCTAGCTTACCTGCTTCAATGTAAGTCACTTGTACTACCACTTCATCCAGGTTAGTAGCATTGAACATAAATATAATATTACGAACATACTCAGGTAATCCTCCTATGTATTTCATTAGAGTTTCTTGAGTATACAAAGGAATATCTAACATCAACGCCTTCTTACGAAACTCATCTGTATATTCCTGCACTGATTGACCTTTCCTAACTTTTAGTCCTTGCCATACTATTAAAGTTTTTTTCTTATATCCCAATGGATAAAATTGCTTTCTAAGTGTAGTAATAAAATCAAACCATGAAGGAAAAATCTTACCGATATGATTAGTACCTTTCTATAACTTACTCTGCCACCAGATCAATGCTGTGCCTGTTAAACGAAGCGATGCTAATTTGATTTGACTTCATCTTCAGAGATCTGTTGCACGCTACAATATACCTCCATTTTCCTAACCTAATTATCAAACTTCTTGGCATCAACTTCTCCATTATACATGGGTAACTCGAACTTAACATCAAGTTTCAACAACGATTTTGAAGTTTGAGATGGATTCAAGAGAGAAGTGACATGATCTTTTTGATCGCTTTCATCTTCTTTTCTAGATTGTGATGGCTGCCCTTCTTCGTCTTTAGACTTTGATATCTTAAAATCTCGATACATTTTTTCGAACATGGCTCGCAAGGTCATGAATGCATCTATGAAGCCTACAATTAGATCCAAATGGATGATCACCGATTCCTTCTTCAGCCATTTCGTCTCCTCGAGTTGTCCTTCTTCTCGAGCCAACTTATGCATCTCCTGCAACAATTTCTCCTTCACCAAGCTTAGAGTTGCTAATGGTAATCATGCACACTCCAAATCATAGTTAACAACAACCTGTTATGATACCAAAAAATCCCCAAAGAGATCTTTAATTGAAATTGTGATTTATTCTTTGTTAGAAAGTGTTAATGCATGATTTAAAAACACCATTAAATACATAATCATGGAGAACTAAATAATAATGTTGCAACAAATTATAACAACAAACCATGAGAAGAAAAGTGTCGCAAGAGAATGATAACGAAGTTCGGCTATCTCAAAGCCTACATCTCCAGGCCCAATCTTCAATGGGGAGACCTTTATATTAGAAATTCAAAACCAAAAAATACATCAAAGTTACATCAACAAGATCCTTGACTAGTCCAGTTATGTTCTGCTCGACCTCATAAATTCGACGCAAGTGATGGCATTGAAAAAGACCCCTACAACTCCCATAATAAACCTGCAAAGTTCTGCCTTCAAATCTCCGAAACTACACAAAAATTCTTCTCTACTATACAAAATGTCACAACTCTCATCTATTTTTCCATGAAATAACATTACCATATATTATATCCCTGCATAACCATATTACATTAATAACCTTATCGCTCCAAAACAATATAGCATCATTATCCCTCATCGCTCCATATTAATCTCACCCTAACATTATTCCAACAAACCCACCGAATACAATTTTTAACTTATACATTGGGTGCAAACGAAACTATACACAATGCACAATATTAAAATCTCATATGGTATGGCGTTCAATGGAGCTGCGGGCCTGTGGCATGCCGTTGAACATAGCATGTCGAATGACGGAACTAGTGGAATTGTTGCATATAACGTTATAACCATATATAAATGTTAATTCTGGCGGTTTCGGAGGCTCCCAACTCCGTGGTGGTTTCGTGACAAATACTCCACACCTGCTACTCCACACCTGCTGCGTTAATATATGCATTGCCATAAACTTTAATGACATTATCCATTGCCGTGTCAATGTTCAACAATAAGTTATATACATTCACCCCACCATTTAACATATGCATTCAACCTTATGGTAATACGTATTATTTGTGCGATGAAACTTTAATTACATTGGTTTGTAATATACTTTCACCATGCTTATAATATATGTTTTGAAACATATTAATCCACCACCATATATTTTATGCTAAATTATGAATTTAATGTCATATTTTAATATATGGTTTTTTGTTTTTTGTTTTTAAAAAAAATGACATTTTAATATATACATGCCAACCCCAGGTAAAAATTACTTTTTTAACTTATTATTTCACTTTGCAAGTAAACTGAAGAAATTACTACTGTAACGAAGTTGGAGATCTGCCACTGAGTTAAACCTGTACTTCTGCCATGTGTCGAGCAGTAAAAAAACTGTTTCGTCACAAACTTCAACAAGCAGTTTCTTATTCATCCGGAGTCCGAATGCACCCGTTCAAGTTATGTTTGAGTCGTTTCTATGAGCTCTACGTAATGACACTGCTCCCACCTAAATCTAGTAACTTTGAATTTTAGGCTTTTTCTAGATCCTTGATCAATTTCATATCACATCACAAGTATTTCTTTTGAGAAACACAATAGACCGAGTGATACAAGAACGAAGGAGCAATACGTATTCCATCTTTGTAATTCCAAGATCAATTTGGAAATGATCAAATGTTGTGTTTTTTCAATAGGTTTACTGGTGTGTAGAAGAGAAGAAAGTTTATTTTGCATTTCTTGATTGTCATTTTTTTCATTGCATAAAGGTTGCAAGATACAAGTTTCAGGAATTGGTGGGAAAGGAAAACGAAATCTACACATAGAATGCCTATGCTTTTTACAAGTTTTTGTGTGATGACGTGTATATATATTTCAACCATCTCATTTGCTAACAATGTTGAATCACAAGTCAAATATTGATTAATGAATGCAATAACATCGATATCAAGAAAGTGTTGGTATATTGGTGCTTTAATCCAAAGCAATCCATGATCATTTTCTGATCCTCTGATTTGGAACTAAGTGATAAAAAAATATTTTTGCACCTCTCCAAACAACTCATTGTTTTTTGTAATTAGAGTATGAATTGATGTGATTCTATGTCTATAGTATCGACTGCAAATGGTCGGGTGACTTCTGATCAATGTGTCAATGGATTCTTCAGATGATGTATTATTGTCATTAGTTGTATAGTCCCCCTTTTTTTTAATGCATTTGTCAAAGGACTCCAAAGATGCTTAACACTAGTGAATGTGACAAAAAATGTTGGTCGACCAAGTTGACATATCATTGCAAAGATGTATTTTCTTACAGTTTCAGAGTAGTCAGAGACGTGTGAATGCTTTTTAGACAATGATATGAAATTGGTGATTGTAGTATTTTCAAAGAGTATTTTGATTCTTAACATCTTTGGCAAGTAGTTTTTGTCCTTTTAGCTCTCCTTTACGAATAGAAATTTAGGCTGAACTAGAAACTTGGTTTATCAAGATATGGATTGCTTTGAAATATATATTTGTAATGTGTGTTGAGAAGTTCTCAAACATGCAATAGTTTCCGTTCTACAATTTGTTGATATGAGAAGCGATTAATGACATCAATGGGTTGTGGCTATTTAGAAATCTAGGGCATCATATGTATTATGTTCTTTAGGTATATTTCTCTTAAGAATTTGACATTTTCTTTTGATTGTTTTTTTCTGCTGATTAGTTCTTCTTTCAATTTATTATGTTCCTTTAGTCAAGACAAATTCCAAACAATGAAGATCACAACAAGGGACACAAGATGTAGGCACTCAACAAGGGTAAAACCCCTATCTAGGGGAAAACTTAGTCCAACTCTTCCATTGGTATATTCAAATCAATATGAGACAATCCAAGACCCTTTAGACCTAGACAAATACCTCCTCGCATCAACAAGTAAGCCCTTCAACAATTCTTTCCCTGATTTTGCATCAACCATCTTCAAGTTGAAACTTCGATCTCCTGCAATTATATGCGAAATCTTGTAATTGTGAATTCCCGCAATCATACTTAAATTCCTGTAATCGCAAATTCTAGCAATCGTACATGAATTATTGTAATCGAATATTCCTACAATTAATACCCAAATTCTTGTAATTGTGAATTCCTATAACAGTACCTGAATTCCTGTAATCGTGAATTCCTTCAATCGTACCTAAATTTCTGTAATTGTGAATTCCTTCTTGAGATCGAACATGAGAGTGTGTGCGCTTCCAAGTGAGTCAAGCTCCCTCTATTTATACTACTTCCATGCGGTCGACTTGCCTCCAATAGGGTCAACTTCTCTAGGACAAGGTTGGCTTTGTGAGGAGGGACAAAATGACTACTTCGATGCAAAAATCAATTTCTTACATGATACAAAAGCCCAAGAAGGGTCTAATAAATGTGACAATGACTCTTTTGACTCTTAAAAAAACCTAAAAGTCTTCAATGGAGGTTATGACCTATAAAATAAATGAAAGAGCATGAAATCCATGCTTTAATAATATTTTCTTTTACAATAATATTTTCTATTGACAAATACAATTATGAATACTAACACTAGTTACATTCTTCAATACTCCCTCTTAACTAGGGAGATATTCATAACTACATATATACAAAGGTACACATAATATCTTAAAATGATATACTTTGTGAAGAGTCACAACACACGTAGTTATAGAGATTAGATACTTGACCAGGGTATTATAATCAGGTGGGACTAAGGTGTGTTCCAAGATTTAGCCTCTATAGGTACCATCATTTTTTAGCTCTAACATCAACACAGGGATCTAGGTACGTATCCAAGTTCAGAGATCCAAGACCAATGCCATTCTCCCTACTTCGGGATCTAAACATCATCACAGGCTGACCAGATGTCCTCCCAAGCATCTTGTCGCCCCAAGATGCGTCATCTCTCCTTATCAACTAAACCATATATATGTATCAATCCAAGCATGCTTTAAACATTCAACCTTCTTATGGAGGGATTTGCACAAACAAAACCCCAATTAGTAATAAACTTTCACTATACATATTTAACCTTCGGGGTTCTTAATCATTTTGATGTTGCTTAGATCATCATCATATCAAACACCTCTACTCGGAATCTTTACTTCTTCAATTTTTTAGCAACACCAAACTCAGACTTTGCACTTTCTTCTAAAAACATCGAAGTTTTGTTCATAACTTTATTGATCACGAATAACCATCAATATTGCTTCAGTTATTCTCTTATTTGAAACATCCTCATGGCCTTTTCATCAAGTTGTTCACTTCTTTTCAAGCTCCCTCTCAAGTAGGGAGACATGCAACCTCTTTTATCTAAGTAATTATAGGACAAGTTCATCAATTATCTTATTCTCTCAGTCACACAGGCCCTTCCTTTTTGCATCAACAATTCATCAGAGAATTTAGACCTTCCAAAAATTCATCATTCCTTCACATGGTAACATGTTCATGTCATCGAAGTTCTCACAACTCTATCTTACCATCATGCTCCATATTATTATCAAATTATTATCAAATATGAGGTAAGCATCTTCATCATCTTGAAGACTGTGTACCTATAAACCAAACACAAATATGTATATACAAGAGCATGAAGTCAAGTATGTCATAATAAATCAAATTTTAGATATTCAAGACCTAAACCTAGTTAGGTTTTATAATTAATCAAGAGTTTCATCCGTGATACTTCTTACAAAAATATTTACTAGGGATTTATCATAAACCCTAGATTTCATCATTAAAACATAATCATATCAATGTTCTAAAACATTATACTTCTATGGTTTCATTATCATGCCCTAGAATATCAATCTCTACTGGGGTTTCATTACAAACACTAGATTTCAAAAACTAAATCATGAATATCAACAATCAATTTAGCATACCAGTATTTCATCTCTAGGGTTCTATTATTATATCCTAGAGATTTATATCATTCTCATACTAGGGTTTTATCATAAACCTTAGATACAAACATCAAACTCCAAAATTAGATATACAATAATTTTGACTAGGCTAGCGTTTCAAATATACCCAAAGATCCATTTCTAGGATTTTATGTTGATTATTACTAGGGTTTAGTCATAATCCCTAATATACCAAACCCTAAGAAAAATAAGGGTTTCTAGACATTAACAACAAACCCTAAACGAATAGGGTTTTACCATAACATTCCTAAACATTAACAGAGTAGGATTTCAACAAGAGATCTAAACTTGATCAATAAACCTTAAGAATATTAGGGATTCATCATTAGCATACCATAAGCATTGAAAAGCTATGGTTTTATAATGAACCCTAAGGTTAGGTTTTATAAAAAAAAATGAAAAGAGATAGAATGATAAGGGTAGATTTAATCTAAAGATTAATCACCTAAACAAGAATCCTTATGATTCAAAATCCTAGACATGGAAGAGTTAGTAATGTAAAACAAATTTCAAAATGATTGTTCCTTGTAATATGAAGAAGATTTACTATAAATATTTATGCATACCTTGAGTTACTCCTTTTACAAACTTGGTAAGTTTTTCTTAATGATAACATCTTCATAGTTCATCCCCTTATTTTTCAACTTGTGCTTTAATTATCTGATTTACCAAGTCACCATTCTTAATATATACTTGCAATATTTTTTGACAAGCATAATCAAAATATACAAGTACACTAGCATGGTGATTTAGATTTCCATTACCTTTTAGAGAATGAATTCCTAAATGTTATTTAATTTCATTCTTGTTAATGATTGATATATATATATCTTGGACCATTTACAAATCCTAAACATTTGATAGATGGAGACCAATTGAATGAGAGTGAGTTATATCTTAGCCATTAGCAATATTTTTCAATCATACAATCAACCAAACTTAAGATATCAATTTAACAAATGAGCAGGTTATAAATACCTGAAGACATACATACTTTGGCTGATACTCCATTGAGCTTATTGCTCATTTTACAAACTGTAGAGATGATGTTAGATGTATGAGACAAAAGAATAAAAACAATGCTTACATGATCTTGATGAAATATTTAAGGGTTCTTACATGAGTTGGTGTGTGACGCATTGATTGTTGAATATTTATTCCTTCCTTGAGTAAAAAATGTTTTCTTTTTATGCATAAGTTTGATTCTTCCTTTAATATTTAAGAGAGTAGGCTCAACTTACTATCTCCTTATTTAGGATTAGATTGTGTACCTATATACACATAACAGAGGATATTTTACCACCAAACTTGAATTCACATATCACTGTAAGATCATTGTATTTCTTGCTCTAAGTTGTTGATGTGAAGGAGGGTGATAGATTAATTTGAGGACTCAACCTTGCTTAGATTTTCAACTCCTTTCTAAAGGTGACAATGGCTAGTTTTAGGACTTCTAATTTATATTTATGGTTAGAATTTTGAAGGAGATCAACTCCTTATAGATAAGCCTTAAACCTTCACTCTCTTCTCCAAATGGATCATCCTTCCATGGGCTGCAAGATTAACCCTTCAGTCCTCTAAGATAGAGCCTCTAGTTTTCTCAAAACTTTTGATCTCCCATTTTAGGCTTGCAGCCTAGTCACTTATAAATGTGCATCATATGGATCAAGTTCTTTAGGTAGTTTTCTCTTAGACTTTGACATTTTATGGTGATTTATCTTTTCTTCTTATTAGTTCTTCTTTCAATTTATTATGTTCCTTTCATCAAGATAAATTCCAAACAATGATGATGATAACAAGGGACATAATATGTAGGCACTCAGCTAAGACAAAACCCCTATCTAGGGGGAAACCTAGTCCAACTCTTCCACTAGTATACTCAAATCAAGATGAGACAATCCAAGACCCTTTAGAACTAGACAAAGACCTCCTCCAATCACCAAGTCAGCCCTTCAGAAAGATTTTCCCTGATTTTGCATCAGCCAACTTCAACTTGCAACTTCAATCTCCTATAATTATACACGAATTCCTGTAATTGTGAATTCTTGTAATCGTACTTGAATTCCTGTAATCGTACCCGAATTCCTGTAATCATGATTTCCTACAACTGTACCTGAAGTCATGTAATTGTGAATTCCTATAAAGTACTTGAATTTATGTAATCGTGAATTCCTGCAATTGTACCCAAATTCCTGTAATTGTGGATTCCTACAATTGTACCCAAATTCTTGTAATCGTGAATTCCATCTTGAGATCAAACTTGAGAGTGTGTGTGCTTCCAAGTGAGTTGAGCTCCCTATTTATACTCCTTCCATGGGGTTGAATTAGCTCCAATAGGGTTAACTTCTCCAGGACAGGGCAGACTTGGCGAGAAGGGACAAAATGACTATTTTGAATCAAAAACCAATTTCTTACATGATACAGAATCCCAAGAAGGGTCTAATAAACGTGACAATGACTATTTTTCCTCTTGACAAAACCTATAAGCCTTCAATTGAGGCTATGCCTTAAAAAATAAATGAGAGATCATGAAACCCATGCTTCAATAATATTTTTGTTTTACAATAAAATTTTCTTTGGACAAATTCAATTATGAAGATTGACACTAGTTACATTCTTCAACAAAGTGTAGCCATAAACAAGGTTAGGAAGTTAAGATCTTCATAGAACCTATCTTGAAAAATGACCAATGGTCAGAATCCTTCGGAAGGTGCAATTTGCACAATTTTTATATCAAGATCATGGATTGAATGAGCCTATGAGAAGCCATGCACAAGTGTTTCATATTCTGGTTCTAAATCACTATCATTACTTGATGATTCTAGGTGATCTATATCCTGAATATTATTGTCATGGATTTTTTATTTAGTTTTAGCTCAAAGTGTTTTGCTAATCATTATTTACTACTATGTGTTCATTTTTGTATAGACCCATGTTGAATAAGTCATCCAAAGCATTGATAAGTTTCTTTGGTAAAATGTTTCCTGACAAATAAGCATTCATGTATTCCATTTTTCTCTTTAGCATTATTGCAACTGTCACGAAGTCATTGATATTTATAGGTAAGGTTGTTTGAACTCTGTCCAACCTAGAAGGAACATTTATAATCATGCTTGTTAACCCAATTTGTGATCTTTTTCACCCAAGTTGTATTATTTGTGTAAAGTTCATTCTTGGTGCTACCAATCGTTCCTCCAAAGGTGTTAACTCTACAACAGAAAGCAATATCAGATTTCACTGAATATATAGAGGCGATGCATATATAGAGAACTTTCCATTGAGAACTGCAACATTGCAATATTTACAAATTCGGTCATTGATTTTGATGGATTTGGTTTATGTTCCACGAAGAACACTGGCTAGAGTAAAAAATGTGAGTGTGTCAATGCCTCACATGTGTTTTGAAATATTCAATTTGTCACAAATGCAACATACATAACTAGGAGTGTCTTAGATTAATTGCAAATATGTCTCAACTGTTTTAATTGACTATATATGCTTTCTATGTTATTCGTTTAGCACAACACCCTGTGTTGATATTGCTGACTTTAATTGATGCAATCGACTACATTGCTCAATAGCTCTTTTATGAAGAAAAAATTAGAGATCGTTTTTCTATTGTTCTTTCTCAATGACAAACAATGTGTATGTTGTTCTAATAGTTTGTGATCTTTAGGAAACTTGACAAATATTTTATTTTTTTGATGTTATTTTGTCAATTCACTGAAACTCTAGGAAAGAGAAAGATATAATAGAATCTGTTTCTTTATGAACAAGATGCTTAGAAGCAATATCTGATGCAACTTTGCAATTGTTTTCCTTTGACATTGGTTCAAGTTTTATTTTCACATTGCCAATGTGGTTGATATCATCAGAATTATTTAATTACAAAAGTGTAGAATAACACATATGTGACATGGACAATGGAATACACATGAGGTATAGCACTCTGGATGAAGTGTTTGATGGATAGAATCTGAAAGCACTATTTTTTATTTCTATATTCTAAATATGTTAACATTGAGTAGTTCACATATCCATTGGATTTTAAAAGTTATTCCTTCTCTATGTCCATTTGCATATGGCATTGATAAATTAATAATATAATCTTGCCAATTATTGATACGTTGCTCCTAGCCAATGATTCTAGGATCAAGGTGTTATTGCAAACATTTAATAGCTCTAATTTCATTGCGAACAAAACAACTAAAAAAAGTGTGTGCCAAAGTTTTTCTTAGAGGAACCATGTTAAACCATGGCGCAAGTGCACAAACAGATTCAAACAACAAGGCATGGAATTCATTGAAAATAGGACTATAGATCAAGAACCATTGTGATCCAAGTGGATATTGGTGGCCACCGCTAATTCGACTTGGATCCCCTCTAGTGCTTCGTGCAGTTTTTTTTCAGTTTCCTTAATTATAGCACAATTTACTATTTTTAGCAGTTTTTCGGGTCCTAAACTTCAGGAGCCATTTTGAGGCCCTAAACGACATTTTTTGGGAAATCTACCGCTAGTGATTTTTCGTGACTAAAAATCGTCTTTTTCGTCGTAGTCCTCGGAGAGATCTTTCCAACGGGCTATCATGCACGTCAAACGGAGATAAGACGACCAATTCGCGACCCCGGGAAGTTGATGTAACAACTTACCCAAAAACGGGGCCCACAATTTGGCGTTTCATCTTCCAGGGTTAGGTTTTGGAATGTGAAGGGTTTTTCCATTGTTTCTCAACAATAAATAGGCCTTCGAGCCTCATTGTAACACAGCTCAGGGGCATGTAGCCACACATCTCTTCTCAGAGATAAGCTACCATCGCCTTAGCTGGTTTATTGCTATTTCCGGTTGTAATCATATTTCAATATTTTCCATTAATGAAATGAAGTATTATTTCCGCTGCATCTTTGTGTATATGGTTATCTCTGTATTTAATTGCGTTCCTGTTTAAATCTGGATCAATCATTGAAGATAAACCCTCTGAATCCACATTGGACCAAAGTCAACAGGTCGAGACGACAGTCGACCCTGTCTTATTGTAATATTCCTAATTAGCCATGGCTAATTGGAATATTAGATTTTGTTGAATTTTTGCCTTCTATAGTTATTTGTAAATTAAAAAAGTGAGGATGGGGGAAATAACTCACTTTTAGAATAAAAAGTCACTTCCTAGTAGCACAACGTTGTGACTTACAGGGGAGCCAAGGGGGCTAAAAGGGGAAGCAGAAATGGAGCCCACGCAGACACATGGAGGGACTACGCATGAGGGAAGAAACACATGGAAAGAGAGGAATCACACAGGAGGAGGTGAGCCTTGGGCTTGAGAGAGGCAAAGGCTATAAAGGAGAGAGGAGCCCCCTCATTTTGATCATTCTGGTTATGAGCATTTGTGATAGTCATTTTGACTTAGAGCACGCTAGTTGTTTAGCTAGTCTGCAGCACTGTTTAGTGCATTGAGTGTCTCCATTCGAAGATCTCACCCTTAGCCCTGGGGGACTTCGAGTGCCTGCTCGGGCAAGGTATTTCCATTGGCATTCTAGTAGTAGTTTCATAAGCATTTTAGCAACAGTTTTATCAAGATTTCTGTAGCAGTTTCATCAGCGTCTTTGAGGAACTGTGCACAACCCCAAGGGGGTGATTTTCGGGGGTTGGCCATTTCAGAAAAGCTTTCTGGGTTTTTTGAGTAGAGTCCGATTCCAGAGTTTTAGCCTTTTCTGAGGAGGGGAGCAACCCCAAATCCTCATTTGATTTCCAGTAGCAGCAGTAGCACGATAGTTTTCTAGCAGTTGGGATGTAGATTACTGTGAGGCCATTCCAGGAAAGCTTTTTGGGTTTTTCTGGGTTTCTTGAGTAGAACCCGAATCTAGAGTTTCAGCTTTTTTCAAGGAGGGGAGCAGCCCCAAATCATCATTTGTTTTCTAGCAGCAACAGTAGCACAACAACAACATCCACGCAGAGAGGCCATTCTTGTCATTCTGAGAATATTTCTTCACTTGCGTTGTGCAAGTCAAGGTGCCATATGTCTAATCACCTCTTGTACTCATTTATTGCTCAATATAATAAAATGGCTTAGCATTTCTTGTGTATCTGCTTATATTCCCAATTTACATTATTATATGCTATTCCACTGTTATTTTATCAGTTTTGGGTTATTATATCATTTGCACGTATTTGGTTGGAGTTTTTGTTGGGGTTTGAGGAATATTCTGGGTTAGGGATATTATAGTGGTATCATAGCATAGATCTGGCTCAGCCTATGGAGCTAGCAATCTATGACACCGGGGGAAAACCCTATATCTATTACAGAGGTTAGAGATACAGAGACACTGGGCGTAGGTTGGAGAACACTTACAGAGAGGGAGACTGTGTTCTGGTGGTGGACGTGGAGTAGGAGGAGCTTGTGGTGGACGCAGAGAAGGAGGATCCGATGGCAGATGATGACGGGAAGAGATTTGCGGATATGCTCCTTAAATCAGTGCATGATCTGTCGAGGCAGATTGAGGTGATGGGGCAGAGATTTACAGTAGTAGAGGCCAGACATCGTGAGAGCCCATGAGTTTTTTAGATTGGTGAGGGATTAGGTGCATCCCACCACTTGCCAGAGCAGCATGATACTGCGCAGCAGGTGGCCTCACATGCTCCTACACGCTCTACCATGCTCGCTTTCTTAGGAGCCGACACGGGGGCCATAGCCTAGCAGGAGGCAGAGCCCGAACACATGGGTGATTATTTTACAGTGTACCAGGCCTATGGGCAGGAGTTCAGGGAAGCCCTCTCATTCAAAGATTTTGTTTAGCTCCAGCGAGATAGTAGACGCCGCGACCATAACAGAGGGTACCAACATTACCATGATGGTGACACCCACCGTGCAGCGAGTAGATTCCACTTGCCTACGTTTGATGGCTCATCATATAGTTCGACAAAGTCTTGGGTTGAGAAGCTAGACATTTATTTCCAACTTAACCAGATGTTGGAGGCAGAGGCCATCAAGGTGGCAACATTGCATGCCCAGAATTGGTGGTTTCATGGGATGGTTACACTGGGGTACTCCATAGTGATGACATATGCCAAGTTTACCAGGAGACTGATGGATCAATTTGATCGGAGGGATCCAGAGCATCATTTCATTGAGCTGACGAGGGTCAAACAGACCAGGAGCTCAGAGACCTACGTTGCAGATTTATTGAGGGTCTCCGTGATGGTGCCAAACCTATCCATGACATGGAGGGTCTATATGTATGTTGAGGGGTTAGCAGAGCCACTTCGGGGTTTAGTCCGATCCGCTAAACCAGCCACACTCCAGGACGCTATTAGAAGGACTCGGGACTTACAGGATGTCTTACCCAGGACCCAGACACCTTACCCCCAGAGATAGAATTTTCAGTCTAAGGGGAAGGATGTGAGGATTCCTCCTCCAAAGGGGAATCCAGGACGAGTACAACTTGACGATGATGCCAGGAGGGAGCTAAAGAAGAAGCGGTTGTGCTTCACCTGTCAGGAGCCATGGGCACCAGGACATAGATGTGCTGCTGGCAAAGCACATTTCATTAAGGTCTTCTCCGAGAGCAGTGGAGAAGAAGATGACGAGGAGGATGTGGAGGTAGGAGATAGCCATGCCATATAGGGACCTTTGGCACCTCCACCACCAGCAGCAGGTGGTGCATCTTTTGCACCCACCGGAGGGGCCCTTGCAGTGTTGTGAGGAGTTCCCAAGTATCTGATGCTACGCGTACGAGTGACAGTATGTGGCTAGCACGTATTAGTTTTGGTTGACAGTGGGGCCACCCACAACTTCATTGATGCACAGATGGTTGATCGGAGATGTATACAACTAGAGAGCTTCGATGGGTTTTTAGTCTTGGTACCAAGAGATCAGACCATGATGTGTGCTTGTTATGTTACAGAGCTTTCAGTGACGATGGGCACCTACATATTGACTGGCCACTTTTTCGTGGTTGATATTCCGGACACCAACATGATACTGGGTGTTCAGTGGCTTATCACTCTAGGGAAGGTCACAACAGATTGGAAGACCCTGGAGATGGAGTGGGATGATCAGAAGACAGGGAGGCATGAGAAGATACGGGGACAACACACATATCCACATCAGACTATTTTGGCTCATCAGATGGAGGCAGTCTTCTGAAAGGGAGACATAGAGTGGGCAGTAGAGCTGCGTGCAACAGAGGTAGGGACTACAGGGCGGACGGTACATCTGGAGATACAGTCCATCCTTGACCGGTATGACATAGTGTTTGGGGAGACTCCACCAGGAAAGCCACCAAACCGGGGGTTTGAGGACACTATCAAGCTTGAGTAGGGCATCCAAGCAGTGATCACCACCTCCTATAAGCACCCCAAGGACTATCGAGATGAGATTGAGTGAGCTATTGAGGAGTTGCTAGCTCTTAGGCACATTCGACCGAGCACGAGTCCTTTTGCTTCTTCTGTGGTTTTGGTGAAGAAGAAGGACGGTACATTGAGGATGTGCATCGACTACAGGGTGAGGATTGATCACAACAACCTCAAGTTCTTTTCGGAGCAGAAGCAGCTACAAGAGAGGTAGCAGAAGTGGATCAGTAAGATCCAAGCATATGACTTTGACATTGAGTATGTCAAGGGTAAGAACAACGTGGTAACAGATGCCCTTTCATGTAGGCCAACCACGTTGTCTCTTATGAGCTTGGATATAGATTGGAGGGCTTGACTCTTAGTAGAGTACTCCAAGGATAGGTTTGCATGTGAGGTTCTGGATGGGCAAGGTGGTAGATGATAGGTACAGGGTAGTCGATGAGATCATCTATTACAGGGACCGGATCTTCTTGACTGAGGGGTCTCAGCTCAAGAAGAAGATACTCCAGGCATCACATGATTCACCTTTGGCAGGACATCAGGGGTTTACCAAAACCTACAGGGCCATTAGAGAGAGGTTCTCATGGAAGGGCCTCAAGGAGGACATACTCCAGCACATCCGGGAGTGTGATGCTTGCCAGAAGAACAAGGGAGAGATGAGCCATCCTGCGGGTTTATTGCAACCTCTTCCCATTCCATAGGGGAAATGGGAGAGTATTTCGATGGACTTCATCACAGGGTTGCCCATGGTACAGGGCAAGGATTGTATCTTTGTTGTCATTGATCGATTGACAAAGTACGCACATTTTTTTTCCATATCCGCAAACTACACAGCAGCATAGGTGGCCGAGTTGTTCTTTAGAGAGATCTTCAGGCTACACAATCTTCCTAAGACCATCGTCAGTGACAGGGACAACCGTTTCATTGGCAAGTTGTGGCAGGAGCTTTTCCGGTTGGTGGGGATGGAGTTGACACCGAGTACCGGTTATCACCCACAGACGAATGGGCAGACATAGATAGTTAACAAGTGGTTGGAGGGCTACTTGCGTAACTATGTCAGTGGGCAGCAGTGAGCATGGTTGAAATGGCTGCATCTAGGGGAGTACTACTACAATACTTCACATCACATGTCCATTGGTATGTCACTATTCTATGCCTTATATGGGTATCATCCTTTATCTTTTTTTGACGTGATGTTTGGTGATAGCAGGGAGATATGGATCCAAGAGAGTCAGGATACTCTCCGAGCTCTCAAGGATAACATGGCTACAACACAAAACTAGTAGAAGATGTATGTCGATAGGGGTCGGGTGGAGAGACAATTCGAGGTAGGGGACATGGTCTACCTACGGTTATAGCCATACCGACAGTTGTCACTAAAGAAGAAGGGGGCTGAGAAGCTTATGCCCCGCTTTTATGGGCCATACAGGGCGATACACAGGATTGGATAGGTTGCATATGAGTTGGAGCTGCCCCAAGGCAGCAAGATTCATAACATTTTTCATGCATCATGCCTGAAGAAGGCATTGCGGCAGCAGGTGACAGTGACAGATGAGCTACCAACCATGGATGATGAGGGGCATTTGGTATTGCAGCCGAAGGCTATCATTGATACCCGGGAGAGGCAGCTGCGGAGCAGGACGGTCCAGGAATTCTTGGTGAGGTGGAAGAATTTACCGGACGAGGATGCCACTTGGGAGAGTGAACAAATCTTATAGCATCCATCACTTCAGTTGCTTGAGGACAAGCAACATTTTGCCGGGGGAGACTGCAATATTCCTAATTAGCCATGGCTAAATGGAATATTAGATTTTGTTCAATTTTTGCCTTATATAGTTATTTGTAAATAAAAAATGTGAGGACAGGGGACATAACTCACTTTTAGAATAAAAAGTCACTTCCTAGTAGCACAACATTGTGACTTAGAGGGGAGCCAAGGGGGCCAAAGGGGGAAGCAGAAATGGAGCCCACACAGACACATGGAGGGACTGCATAGGAGGGAAGAAACACGTGGCAAGAGAGGAATCACACAGGAGGAGGTGAGTCTTGAGATTGAGAGAGGCAAAGGATATAAAGGAGAGAGGAGCCCCCTCATTTTGATCATTTTGGTTATGAGAATTTGTGATAGTCATTTCGACTTAGAGCACGCTAGCTGTTTAGCTAGTCTGCAACATTGTTTAGTGCATTGAGTGTCTCTGTTCGGAGATCTCACCCTTAGCCCCGGGGGACTTCGAGTACCTGCTCGGGCAAGGTATTTTCATTGGCATTGCAGCAGTAGTTTCATTAGCATTTCAATGGCAGTTTCATCAACATTTCAGTAGCAGTTTCATCAGCGCCTTTGAGGAACTGCGCAGAACCCCAAGGGGTTGATTTTCGGGGTTTGGCCATTTCAGAAAAGCTTTCTGGGTTTTTTGAGTAGAGTCCGATTCCATAGTTGCAGCCTTTTTTGAGGAGGGGACCAGCCCCAAATCCTCATTCGATTTCTAGTAGTAGTAACAGCACAACAATTTTCCAGCAGCTGGGACGTAGATTAGTGTGAGGCCATTCCAGGAAAGCTTTCTAGGTTTTTCTGGGTTTCTTGAGTAGAGCTAGAATCCAGAGTTTCAACTTTTTCCGAGGAGGGGAGCAGCCCCAAATCATCATTTGTTTTCTAGCAGCAACAACAAAACAACAACAACATCCACGTAGAGAGGCCATTCTTGTCATTTTGAGAATATTTCTTAATTTGCCTTGTGCAAGTCAAGGTGCCATCTGTCTAATCACCTCTTGTACTCATTTATTGCTCAGTATAATAAAATGGCTTAGCATTTCTCACTGCATTTCTTGTGTATCCGCTTATATTCCCGGTTTACATTATTATATGCTATTCCACTGTTATTTTACCACTTCTGGGTTATTATATCATTTGCACATATTTGGTTGGAGTTTTTGTTGGGGTTTGAGGAATATTCTGGGTTAGGGATATTACACTTATCGTTAGAAGGTCTACCTTCAGATGATACAGTCACCAAAGAGAATGAGAATGACACCGTTCAAATTCTTTTCATAAATACAGACTCCGATGAACATGGGGGCAATCTACCCATTCCTTTACCGCAGGAAGTAAGTTTGTCCAAGATGTATCTGTCTGTTTATTCAGTCCCACCTCCAAGAAACCTTGTCGTTTCCTTCGATTGAAATCTACGAGGCAGACCCCGTCTATCGTCTAATGTACCATTCTGAATCATAATACACGCTTACAGAATGGTCATGGTTGGTACTATCATAGATGAAGGGGTTTCTGTGAGTATCCTTTCCTCAACTTCTTAGAAAGTGCTTGGTTCACCATCGCTTCTACCTGAGATGCGAAATCTGATAGGCCTTGACAAAGGAACCAGTCGACTGTTAGGGATCCTTCCAAATTTGCCTATAACTTTGAGAAGGAAAACCATTTATCTGAACGTAATGGTAGTCCAAGGACCTTTAGATTACAATCTACTCCTTGGGCGTGACTACATTTATACCATGGGAGCTATTGTTTCCTCACTCTTTCGAGTGATGTGTTTTCCGCATGAAGGCAGAGTGGTCCAGTTCGTAAACCAACTTTCATTCCCCGGTTCACACATAGCTAATAGTCAAGTGCCATCCTTAACTGGTCTTTTTGCGCAAGGAATGTCTCATCAATCTCCAGTCCGTCCACATGATGAGCACGAGCGATTTGGTGATTGCGACTGAAACCCAGGAGGCATGCGCCCTGGTTTGCTTCGGCAGGAAAACCCCAGTTATAAGGTAGGTTTCCGCGTAGGAATATGACTAGTTTGACACACCCATCCATTTAGGAAAATGGGATTAGACTGGAATAAGATTCCTTGGTCAGAAGGTATGCCTTACCGGATAGAGCTAAGGAAGTGTTTTGTCTGCAAATTGAATGGTAACCTGGAAACTCTACTTCATTATACCTGGGGGCATGCAAACCTTTTTGCATGCAAGTGAAAAGTGACCATTTATTTTCTTAGTTTGTAGGTTCTTAACGCTTTAAACTTGTAGGACTGGTCGTTCCTAGCTTGCATAATGAAAGGCTTCAGAGCAAAGTTTCGAATGGGGCAAGCTCCCTAAAAAATGAACCTATCGTTGAGACATCCTTATTATACGACTAGCACAAGCAGTTTTACGCGAAGTTCAAGCTCGTTAAAAAATAAACCTAGCAATGAGCATATGTTCCACCAGAATTTAAGCTCATTAAAAAATGAACCCACCTCTGATAAATAACCATTGCGATCACATTATTATCAGCTTTTGAGCCTTGGTCGTGTTCTTATCATCACCTCCACTCTTTTTTAGCTGATCATACACCTTCATTTGATTGTTTACCCCTTTTGAGGAACAACTGTGATGAGTGATTCTGTTAGCCATCTTCTTTACACTACCGTGATTGAAAAGTTCCAAGCCTCACCTGGAACCAGCTGCTACCCAAAAATATCACTCGTTCCTCAAAAAAAGAGTCTCCTTTAAGCTCTTTTCATTTGACTCGTAAGATATGAAAAGATTGCCGAGCAATTGGCCTCTCCAGCTCGTTAAAGTGATCGAAAGTGTTATCCCTCCTCTAGATTTTAATCTTTTTGGACCTGAGGGATCATTACACAAAAAGATCGAGTGCTTGTCTTGTTCGGCTCGTTAAAATTATCGAAAATTCATCCCTTTCATATTATTTTATACTTTTTGAATTTATGGTCGGAGAATCCACAGTAAGAGAATTTTTACACCAACGTTTCGAATCCCAAATGGGATCCATCATCAGGGTAAAGAGAAAGATGATAAAGATGATAAAAGGAGAGCCAGAAGGAGGAGATAAATACTCAAGAGGGAAAGAATAATGAAGGAACAGCACAGGTCGGCCAGGGAGATTAATAATGAAGCTTAAAATTAAAAATAAAAATAAAAACATTAATTTTTATAAATTAATATCATTTAAATTAAGACAAAACCATTTAAATAACCTAACACTTATATTAATATCTAAAAACTTAATATATATATTAAAATTATAATATAAACCTAATAACTATCTAACACTGAAATTTATATGACCTAATACTTTTTAGGGCTTAATCCAAATGAAACCTACAATTATATAACCTGAAAAAATTAATATTAAAATCCATAAAGATTAGTCTAAATAATAGAATTAATAATAATATTAGTATATTAATACTTATAAGCCTTTAAAATATATAATAGTATTAATATATAATAATATTAATAACTAAATTTTTATTAAAACTATCATGAATTAAACTATTAATATCTATAAGACTTATATAATATAATAGAATATATATAATAAATATTATATTATTATTTTTAAGAATAATAATAACAATATTATTATTATTAATATTAAACTATAATAGAATTAATATATAATATATATTAATTTTATTAAAGTATTCATATCAAAATCACATTACTATTTGCATAACCTAAGGATTATATAACTATATTTATAAAACTTAATCTATATAAAGACTTAATATTATATATCATAAAGTCTCAAATAATATTAACATTCCTAGAACTTAATAAATAAAAACTTATAAAACCTCATCTAAATTCTAATACCTATATCACTATCTATATAAATTAAAGCTAATAAAACCTAACAAATATCTAACTTATATAATAAAGCCTAAATTATATTAAAACCTATAATAAAGCCTAAGCTATAATAAAACATGAGAATTGAAAAGGGACAGGGAGGAAAAACTAACCTGCTAGACGACTTACCTGGGGTTGGGCTGACGCTTCTTGATCTCACTGATGAGGGGAAGCCAGCTCCCGCTGATCTCCAAACCGCTGTCTCTGTTCAGATTACAAGGATGTTTCAAGATTTCGAGGGCTTCTCTGATTTTCCGCTTCTGATACTGCTCTTCTCTTGCGATCACTGATGCGCTTTCTAGGCAGATGTGGTGTTTAGTCTTCGAGGAGTGCTCTGACAATGCTGAGGTACGAGATCTTCCATTCCTAATGTCAGCACCATGTTCTTTCAGTCTTGTCTGGAGGGAGCGACCAGTTTCACCTATGTAGCTTTTCCCACATGAACAGTCTATTTTATAAACTCCTTTGAGCTGCTGCTTGTCAATATCATCTTTAACAGACTTTAAACTTTGTCTGATGGTACCGGGAGCTGAGAATTGAGTCACAATGTTTTTCTTTCTTAGGATTTTTGCCATTTTGTCTGTGACTCCTTGGATATAAGGTAGAAAAACCTTACCACCTTGAGGTTGATCTTGTTCTTTAGGTATGGGAGATGACAACCTTAATTCAGCTTTCTTTATGGCTTTTTTAATCTCATGATCCTTGTAGCCCAAATTTTTGAAAGTTGAAACTAAATGCTTCTTTTCTTCGATTATATGCTCTTGGTCAGAGATTCGGAGGGCTCTAATGGCAAGAGTGTTCAGGACGCCAAGCTTTTGTGCTGGGTGATGGTGGGAGTCCGCATGAAGGTAACTCTCTGTGTGAGTTGCCTTTCTGAAAACCTTATGGCCCAAAGAGCCATCATCTTTTCTGATGATGAGAATGTCCAAGAAAGGAATGCTCCAATTTTCTTCAAGCTCCATTGTGAATTTTATATCAGGGGAGATGGAGTTAAGGTGATTGAAGAACATGTCGAGTTCTGCTCTACCATGGGTCCATTTTATATTCGTGTCATCGACAAAACGCTTCCACCAAGCTGGTTTTAAAGGATAAGAGTTTAAGGCCTTCTTCTCAAAATATTCCATGTATAAGTTGGCTACAATCGGCGAGAGGGGTGATCCCATTGCTACACCAGATGTCTGTTCATAGAATGCTCCTTGGAATGTGAATACAGTAGACCTTAAGCATACTTCAGCTAGTTTTGCGGTCTCTGGATCGGCGACACTTCTTATAACCTGAATGGCTTCATCAAGAGGAATCTTTGTGAATAAGGAGACCACGTCAAAGCTCACCAGGATGTCATCTTTTTCCATTCTTTCATTCTTAATAAGATTCACAAAGTCATGTGAGTCTTTAATGAAGGAGTCAGTGTTTCCAACCAGGGGTTTTAGAATTTTGGCGACATATTTGGCAAGCTCATAGGTTGGGGAGCCAATGGTATTAACTATTGGTCTAAGGGGGACCCCCTCTTTATGGATCTTAGGTAATCCATAGATTCTAGGGATGGTTTCGCAAGAGGGTGTTAATTTCTTCTTCAATTTTCCATCCAGGCTGGAATCTGAGATAATCTTCTTTACATCCTTCATAATTTTGGCCATGGGATTACTGTCGAGCTTCTTATAACTGCCGCAATTTAGGTGCTCCTTCATTTTCTTTTCATAGTCTACTTTATCAAGGATAACTACTGCTCCTCCTTTATCTGCTTTAAGAATAACTATCTTGTCATTATTTCGCAGGGAGCTAAACGCCTTTTGCTCTTCCTTACTCAAGTTGCTTTTGGGAGCCTTGGCCTTTCTCATGATGAGAGAAAACTCTTGCCTTAATGCTTCTTTGTCTTCAAGAGGGAGATTGCTAATACCATCTTCAATGCTACAAATCATCTTTTCTATGGGGAGGTTTTTAGGGGCCATTGCAAACCCCATCCCCTTACTGAGAACATTAATGGCTACCTGGTCAAGAGCTTCGGAAGACATGTTAACAACTTTTCTTCTTAATGTTGGTCCATATGTGATTTTGCCAACATCCTTGCCATCCTTGCTCAGTCCATTGCTTTTCACAACATTCTGGATAGAATTGTTATTTTTAGTGCTTAATTCTGGCATCTTCGGATATTCATCGAAATATTTTTCTTTGTTATGCGCATCTTCTCCGGACATTTCTTTATTGTTACCTAATATTATCAAATCTGCGTTATTACTTCGAATTCTGCTATTGACGTTCTCTTCTCCGAACACTGCTTCATTGTTACCTAATATTATTAAATCTGGGCTATCGCTTTGTTTCCTGTTAATGTCATTATCATCAGATCCAGTTAAGTCGATACCACTAGCGCTTGAGTGAATCTGAGAACTGACCGCTACTACTTCTGCGCTATTATTCGGCTCAGTCGACAGGAATTCTCCTTGGCTACCAGTTATATAATTGCTGCTTAATATCCCAATTGCGTTATCAGTTTTCACTTCAGCCATCGGATTAATCGACTGGGATATATCATTGTTCTTTAATACTCCTTCTATATCTGCTCCCACCTTTGCTATCGGAATTGACCGGAGTTCAGTCATATGGTAGTTTTCCGGATTATTTATACCTCTGCAAACTGATAATATACCTGCGCTATTACCTAAATCAAACGCTTTATCAATTTTACTTACGCCGATGCTATTAGAGTGCAGGTTCGGGCTCCCTGCGCTAACGGATTCCGCCTCTGCTATCGGATTTGAAGACCTGGATATAAAATTGTTACTTAATATTCCTGAGTTCACCTTAGCTATCTGATTAATCGACCGGATTTCACTTTTGCTGACATTCATATGGTAGTTACCCGGATTATTTTTAACTCCACAAACTGTTAATATTCTTGCGTTATTACCTGAAACAAATGTTTTATCAAATTTACTCACGCTGATGCTATTAGAGTGCAGGTTCGGGCTACTTAATATCCCTGCGCTAACGGATTCCGCCTCTGCAATCGGATTTGTAGAACGGGATATAAAATTCGAACTTAAGGGATTATATTACGAAAAAAGGAATGCTAGAGTTTCCTTTCTGTCTTTTTTCATACTCTTTCGAACTTAAGGGATTATATTACGAAAAAAGGAATGCTAGAGTTTCCTTTCTGTCTTTTTTCATACTCTCTAAAATTGAAAAGGATCGAGTTATCTTTGTCATTAAACTCGTTAAAACAATAGCGACAAACTTGTCCATGCAAACAAGAATGAGTTTCACTGTCACTAGTCTCATTAAAACATAGCGACGGGTTTGCCCAAAGGGAAAATTATAGAACAAGCATATGTTTTCCTCCTCAAGCTTGACAAAAATAAAGAGGTACTGGTCAGAAATGACTGGGGAAAAATTGGGAAGAAAACTTGAAGAAACTTTATTAGTAGCAGGTCACTCTTGAACATGACACTTTCACTCCATCACCAT
>APFE030079227.1:85686-98158 GCA_000404065.3 Pinus taeda | reverse complement strand
GAATTGTTCATTTATGTAATGTAAAGGAGGTTGCCCCCTCGAAGAGGCTGAATTCTAAGGCGCTGATCTATATTTTCTATCTTTTCTTGAGCTGGTTTCATAACATTTATCCTAACTTTTAAGTACATTTTGCCTCGATATGAGGCCAAATAAGATGTTTAAATCACAAATTCGTCAGACTAGTGAGAAGAAACCTATAGGTTAATGAAAAGGTGTTTAAAAATAATGTATAAAATATAAATAAAAAACATTAAGTTTATGTGAATTAAGCAACTTGGTTCCTCTGCCAAACTAATGAAGCAACTGAAAACTGATTACAATAGTCCCTGTAGCCCCAAAGGGGCTAGGACTAATAATATAACTTCTCATATATTTTCTCAAAATCCATAAAATCAAAATAAAAACTTATGTTCTTTTAATCACAATAAATAAATAAATAAAAACTTATGTTCTTTTAATCACAATAAATTCAGTAAAAAATATGCTTATTGAAATGTGTGCAAGAATTGGAATACTAAATAAATAAATCAGATCTGAAATTGTATGCTTATGCATATACAAGTTCCTTTAAATCTTAATTTTTATAACCAAACTGAGGTGGACTTCGACAAGCATCATAATAATGCATATAATTTGGTAGGCATTTCATACAAGCTTGTTTTAGATCGACATCTAAGGCAACGTTTAATCCTACAGGCATTTCCTTTACAAGTTTATTTCTAAAGCAAGAAAGGCAATCCAAAATATAATTTCATTATGACTTTAATGCACAATAAGTTAATATATGTATGTTGTCGTAAATGTTTTTGTCAAATTTCAGGTGTGTCTCTATTTTCAACTTTGGAAATTATATAACGAGCTATGGAAAAATAGAACATTAATTTATTGATGCAATAGAGATTATTGTAGATCTATTATGAATTTCCCTTCACATTTATTAATTTGAAAAAATTTAAGTTAAGAATGTATACTTCAAATATAATATGCGAAATGTTGCAGAATACTTAACCTTTTTTAATGTAAAGGATCCAATGTTGAGAGTGAATATTAAACTAATACACCAAATCACAAACATAAAACACAAGTTAACATATTTGTATCCTAGTTAAATGAGAAAACAAGAAGGAGGGCAATGAGAGAGAGGACAACACGCTGGGTTGGGGGCCCTCCTAACCAACTTACTACCTCTTGAATGAATCTAATTACAAAATCATAGTTGAAAGAAAATTGAAAGGAAAACCTAGAAAAAAAACATTTTGCATTAAAAAGATAGTCTAGCCTTCTATATCGTGAGTTGAATGCTCAGGATCCAACACCTAAAAGAAAAATGTCAATCAATATAAACTAGTAGCATAGTTTTACAATAATATCATTACCCTAAGTAACTCTTCGTATCTCCCAAACCATGACAAATTTTTGGAAACATCTAGCTTAGTTCTCAATTTCCTATAATTGGAGAAACAACTATGTCCCAAAATTTCGAAATCCGCCTTCATTTGCACACAAATCGAGATGGAAGTTTGAAAAATGCCACAAATTTGGGGTTGTAGCATTAATTTTCTTCTGGAAACTCACATGTGTGACCTAGGTGCATTTTAACTGATGTCAAAGCATTAAAACATCATTACAGACAAAAACCATCTTCGATTTTCCACGAAAGTGTGCTAATGCATCAAACCCCCTATTATCACTCCATAATTTCTTATGGTTGTAAAAAAAACTAGAGGTAACCACAAAACCAGTTGTAAGCTTAGAAGATAGCCCTTCTAAACTCAGAGAGGGATCTCTCTATTGGATTTAGATTTGTTGTTTTGATATTTTATGCTAGTTATTAGGTTTAGAGTTTGGTTTTTTCAAATGTTTGGTTTAAACTACAAAGAAAGGCCATTGGGCAATGGAGTCAAAAAGTCTTAGGGTGATCAAATATAGAAATAATAGAACATATTGTAATAGGGAAAGGTAGGCAGACTCTTGGATCTTTGGAGATTTGGTGGAATGAAAGGGAGGAAAAGATTTAGATTCAATTAAACATAGAGCATTTTAGAATGAATTCTATATTTAGTCTGAGTTTGAAAACATAGATATTGTTTATAAGCCAAAGTAGAGTGTAATTAAATAAGTCCAACCCTTAATTTTGTTTAAATTTTCTTTAAACAATACAGATAGGAAAAACATATGAAAAAATAGAGAAATAACAATCGCACAAGAGGAAAAACATCACCAATTTGCTCGACACATGAATCCTAGAACGAATTTCTTTATTAATGAAATGATCACTTTAGCTCAGTACATTGCTTTACATCAAAGGTCTTCTTTCTTCACATGAGTTCCAACCCTTTGTTCTTCAAATTATGAAGTATTTGTACAAAACTTAACAAAATGTCTTGATTTAAAATATCAATATTTTTACAAAATATCCTAAAAGATTGTTTCAAAAATAGTACATAAATATAGGTAAATAAAACCATTGTTGCTCTCTGGCACTATCTTCGAGGATTCTGGTGCTGACTTGGATGAAAAATTTGTTGCTTTGATGTTGAAGATGAACCCCTGATTTACTCCAGTAGTTGGCATAGTTGATCCCATCTAGCTTCATCTAGAGTGGAAAATTTAATTAGCTTCCTATAGGTTTCATCTAGCTTGGTATATTTCAAGAAGGTGGGCTTAATTACAAACAAATTTTTTATCTCATGTTTGATAATTAAATCGAATTTGAAACCCTCCATGAAAGCTTTTCTTGTGATGGTTCCCTTGATGGTGGAAAACCTTGACTTATCTCTAGCTATGGTATATAAGTTCTGCTAATAATAATCTAACTTGATCAACTTATATCTAATTTCTTTTAAACCTGTAAACCCTTTTTGATTCAGTGCATTGAATTTTCTGGGAAACTTCTGAATGTTGGCCTCCAAGTTATGGCATTTTTTCTCCAACTGTAGAATCAAGTTCCTTTTTGTAAGGACTCTTCTCACCTCAAGGGTTGTTTTCGTCCTATTTGCAATCTCAAATTCCTCTAGTTCCTCCTTTGTCTTTGAATTTAGAATCCTTATTAGGGCAGTGGCTTCACGTGGATTTTGTCCCAAAATTTATTTTATTCCTTCAATAACTTCTTTTGATCTCTTCACTAAATCCCTCGGAAATTATTTCAATGGAAGGCCAAATTTCAATCATATCTTCATTGATTTCCACCCAAATGTTCTCCTTTGCCTGTACAATTGTCTGAACCATGGCAGATTCATTCTCTAACTATTCAATTCTCTGGGTTAAACTATGAGTGTCTTAAAGCTCTGTTATGTACACATTATCAATCCTTAATTTCTGTTCTTGAAGATTGTTTATTTGAGCTTTCAGCTTTTCAATCTCCTGCCCTCTGATAGAAAATTCCTCCATAGCTTTGACTAGTTCTACTGATGAGTGTGTAGACTATCCTTCTATTGTGATGGTTGTTGAAGTTGATGCTCCTGCTATTGATGTAGATGCAATAGGAACTACTATGAACATAATGACTGCCAACTGTGTTGACTATTCTCTTTTCTTAAGCAGTTTCTCCATCTCAGTTTTCATCTCCTTGATATGCCCATTCTGTTAAATAATAATCTCGAACATGTCTTCTTTTTATTTCTCTAGTTGTCCAACTTATTTTATCTGTGGGTCTTCAGTGGATGGAAGCTTGATTTTTTTTCTTTAGAGCTGCAATGTTGGTATTATTTCTTCTAATAATCTCCTCTGCAGCTTTCACATTGCTGGGATCATATCCCAGTTTGATTACTAGATCCTCTAAAGACTTAATCTTAGTGTCTTTAGATAAAGAAGATATCTTTTCTAGTTTGAGTTGGGATTGGATGTTATTGACCAAAGCTTGTAGCCTTGAAGCTGACATTGTTGAATTTGTCAAGGTTAAATACAACATCTTCCCTGTTTTATTGTGCAAGTCAATGATCAATTGGATGGATTTGATCAACATTGAAGGAAAAGATGGATTTTTTGTACTCGTCTAGAGTTTTGGGAAATGGAACCTCAGCATGGAGGAAAGCTATCTACATCTTTCCTTTCTCTATGTTAAAGACAGAGAGAAGCCTATGCTATGAGGATGTTTTTTGCTTACAAAACTGCGTATAAGTTGTAGCTTTTAGCATCTCATTCTTCTTCTTAATGTGTTTGTACTTGGAAAATATATCTGGTTCAGCTTGGTCATGAACCAATTCCCATGAATGAGATGTATTCAATGGTTCTTGATAGGCTGAAGATGATGGAGATCCTACAAAAATATCTTCATTCCTAGTATAAGTATGCAGGCCTGTCAAAACAATGGTGGACTGTACATTTTCCTCCTCCAAAAAGTCTCTTGCTGGATTGATTTTCTGTCTCTTCTTGTAAATTTTGAATTCCTTTCCCTGGATTTCAGTGACTAAAGGGGAAATATCTTCTCTTGGCCTCTTGTCCTACTTCTCCTATTGTTGGAACCAGTGATGTTGTTTTTGAGAGTACATGTTCTTCTTTCTCCTGCAAAGTATCTTCCTGTCATTGATCCTGATTCATATACTTTTCTATTTTTTGCCTAGGAGTATGAGTGTAGGGAGTAGTTTTCTATTCTACTCTCAAATTTGAAATTATTCCGAAGGGGTCATATGATGAGGTGAAACTAGGTTTAAAATACATATGCTTAAGGAGAATATCTGCTTCTTTGGTTGTTATCTTGGCATTGCAAATAAAAGGCCCAACCTGTGTTTTTATTTTGAATTGAGATTTCTTCTTGACTACCACAAAGTGAAGCTCATCCATGTTAATCATCTGTCTAATATATTATGGTGAAAAAATTCTCATATGAACAAACTTGGGAAACCTGTATAGAGGAAATTCACACCCATACACTTTGATTTTAGTGTAATATTGGTAGAGTTACCAGTCACTTGTCTTGATTTTATCACTGAGGTATAGAAATATTTTTATGTAAAGTCCTATCTTTGGTTCAACATCACTATTCAATAGGAAAGATACTGTATGCAAAAATTGGTCAGCATATTCATTGAAGGTAAATTCATTGGAATGCTTCCATACCAAGGACGTCCAATGAATAACATATTAGGAATTTCCTTGCTCATCCAATTTCTATAAAGGAAACTAAAATCTTTTTTTCCGATGGAATAAAAAAAAAAGACTAGAGCTGAAGCATACTTAAAAAATCCTTATGCAGAAAACTTTAGGAACTGCTCATGAATGGCATTTTCTAGAAACTCACTCTAGTTGAAAATGATTGAGGGCTTTTCACCCGTTGAGAAGACTGATAAAAATCCTATGATGGCTTCATCAACCCACTGATCGGATTGATAGCCCAGTAAGAAAGAGATTATAGAGATAATCTGCCTTTTCATTTAACGGAACATGGAGGATGAATAGGGGGGTTTTTCTTAGGCAATTGGGCATCCTTAGGGAGAATGTTTCAAATATCTTTGCTTTGTGAGGGAAAGTGAGGTTTTTGTAGAGTTCTATGAGGGAATCTACTAAAAGGGTTTCAAAGAGGCAGAGTTTTGAATCTACAACATTTGGGAAATAGAATCAGAGGTAATTGTGAAAAGGATATCATTATTTTGGGCTACAATTTCCCTTTGATTGGGAATGCACCAGAAGTGGCACCATGAAATGAATTCAGGAAAGTGGTAGGTCTAAGGAAAAATGAGTTGGGGTAGGAACCTTTCTACAAAATAATTCATCACTAAGATCTATGAATTTTTTCTTTAATGAGTTGTGAAGTTCATAGAGATCAAACTCACAACTAGTTTCAAGGATTTTATATCCTTGATCTACCAGGGGTTGATGGTCCAAGTCAATTACATGGGGTAGAAGGGGGGTTTCTTCTATAGATTTAGATTTACCTTTAGGAGCCATGCTGGAAAGGAAAGAATTGGAAATTTGGAATTACCCAGGAATCGGTTGGATGAAGATTGGTAGCTAGGTGACCGGCTGCAGTGGTTGTTTACTTGATGACTGGGAATTGTAGCAGTTTGATTGTTGAATGGGCACTGTAATAGGTTCTGATCTGTCAGTATCTTTGCATAGTAAAGGGGAGGGCTGAAAGAATGATGGGTTTAGGCTATATTTGTAAACAAACTCGTTTACCATTGGGATTAAACCATTTAATGGACCGCGTCAGTTAATCTGGGTTGAAACGGTTACATGATGAGTGCAGATGAACCATGTGGAGAAAGCGTATTGGAGTGGAGTGGGGACGAGAGGTACCACTTGGCGGAAGAGGAGTGGAGTGAGGGAGAGTAGGGTCAGCGGTCATTTTAGGTGGGAGGTGGAAAAGTGGATTTCGGGGGGGGGGGGGGGGGAAGGGGTGCACGGTAAATTGTTTAGGCTGGGGGGAGGTCCAAAATGGGTATGGGAGCAACATGTCCACATAAGATGTATGCAGGAAACAATTTTTTGGAACACCCCCCCCCCTTGGTTAACTTTCAGAGGGGGGGAGGGGGTGGGGTCAGAAGTCATCACCCGCCATTGATCTAGGTGGGTGAGATCACGGTCGCTCATTACTGCGCGAACTTTATTACAAAATTCCAAATGTGTTGTGTCAAACAAACTTTAATAAAACTATAATAAATGTGATTATACAATGCAATTACACTAATTAAACTAACTTTATTAAACTAATCTGACTGCGATTACACTGTGCGATCCAAAAATTAATTATAACTAAACATACTTTATTCATCTAATCTAATCACACTTAAATGGTGTGATTAAAAAAGTAAACATACTTATTTAACTGTAATGTGGCATTTAAATTAGCTGCACATTTTTTTATTTTCTAAAGCTATTTCTAATCATATATATACTTTTTAAATGAAGTGGCATTTGAATTGGCTCACTTATTGGGGGATATTTTCATTTTTTTATATTTTTTATATTTTTTGTTTTTTTTGTATCCCCTTTCATTTTGTTTTGTTTTGTTTTTTCTTTTTCTTTTTCTTGGAAATAATTTGTAGAATGAAACATTATTTACAATATCTCATATATAAAAATCAACAAATAATCATCTATTGATCATTATAAATTATAGGACCCTAACATCGGCTCCAATGGGGATGACATCCTCCTTGTGAGGTGCCAAGAACACCGTAGACTGGTAGCCTGATCCATTGGGCTGATCCCAAACCTGCAACATGCTTTGCCATGAAAACGCTGCAACTTAAACCCACTGGTATTCTGTTCTAATCCTCATACTGAACCAAATCAATTCTCAAACTGGAATCTGAATTGTACACTACAAACTAAAAAGTCCGCTACAAACTAAAGTTTGAAAATTATGGCTGAAAAAGGTGGACAAAATGTTGAGCTTATTCACACTCCTACTCACTATAATTTTCTGAAGTGACTGCAATTTCAAGTAATAACAAATTTCCAATGCAACTAGTCAAGAAAATGGCTATTTAACTGAAGCTTGCATTCCACTCCTCCAGGCAGAAAAATAAACTCAGAAACTAGTAACTCAAACTTCCCACTGAAACCCTCTTCATAATCCATAAGCAACACAAAATTTAGTTTTGTTGAAGATTCCAATAGGTTTTCCAAAGGATCCTCAAAATCATGGAGAATTTCCATTTGTTGTTAATGCTTGAAAATGAGTTCTCATATGCTTCAATAAAAATATCTTTGTGCTTTTCTGAAGTTTTTGTCTATGTTTTTTCAAGGAATGTAATATTTTAATTTTTTTTTTCATCATTTGAAGGATCCAAATGAACTTGCTCTTCTTCAACATCTCCTTGGAACTCAATGACAAAATTCTCTTGTATTGAAGAGTTGATTAGCAGATTTTGTAGGCTATTATGCTCATCCTCATTTGACTTTATTTGAAAACTATCATGTGCAGGTTCACTATCTAAATTTTCCATACATACAACTTTAGAAATCTGAACTTGACAAGAATTTTTTTGAAATAAAAATTTAGAAAATGAAAAGTTTGAAGCAAAACTTGAATGACAATCTTAATCCATATGTTGGTTTCTTAAAATCTGAACATTTTCATAAGATCCAAGGGACAACAAATGAGTTTCCACATCAAGATTCTAACTATCTTCATCTTTCTCATAAACACATAAAAAATTTTCAAGGTTGTTGCAAATTGTCATCAATTTCAAGGGATAGAACATGATTTTCATCTTTAAATTTTAGTTCCCTTTCATCTTCAGCCAAGGGAATTAGTACATGCTGAAAATTTTCTTGAATGTCATAACAACCATCTTCTTCATCTTCTTCATGGTTGAAAGGTATCTCATGAATATCCTCTATATTCTCATCATCCATAAATTGATCATCTTCATAAAAACTTTCCAAATCCTCAATAAAATTGTCAAAATGTGTGCAACAATCTTTGACCAACAACAAAGAAGGATGATGTTCTTTATATCTCTCATAAAATACTATATGAAAATCTCTAAGAGAATATAAACAATTACTTGGCAAGATCTGATAGCATGATTGTGTGTTTCCCTCCAAGGACACCATGAACATCTTCATTAGACAATCTTCATGAAATTTAACTTTAAACTTATAGATGTGCATATCAAACCTAATCAGATGCAAAGTAGCATCATCTCCTTTTTTTATCTCTAAAGGTAGGTAAATAAGTCTGCCAACTTACACCAGGCATGTGCTTTGGAAATCCTGGAATATGAATGCAATGCATAGGAGCATACCTTATAGATTGAGAACTCATCTTGATTTTTGGATCTTGCTGCTAGTGGAGTCTTTAGATAAGCTTGAAATTGTTTGGAATCGCTAGGTGAATATTTTAGCCTTCTTGTGTCTAATCACAGTCTACCATCAACAATCAGATCTGAAACTTGATAATCTTTCCTAAGAAAGATGAAACCTTTCGTCCCTAGTATGGTCGCTAGAATGTTATCACTCCGTAATTTCTTAAGGATGTAAAATAAATCTAGAGGTAACCACAAAACCATTTGTAATCTTAGAAGCTAGCTCTTCTAAACTTAGAGAGGGATCTCTCTATTGGATTTAGATTTGTTGTTTTGATATTTTATGCTAATATTAGGTTCAGAGTTTGGTTTTTTCAAATGTTTGGTTGAAATTGCAAGGAAATGCCATTGGGTAATGGAGTCAAAAAGTCTTAGGGTGATTAGATACAAAAATAACATAATAGATTGTAATAGGGCAATGTAGGCAAGCTATTGGATCTTTGGAGCTTTGGTGGAATGAAAGGGAGGAAAAGATTTAGATTCAATTAAACATAGAGCATTTTAGAATTAATTCTATATTTAATCTCAGTTTCAAAACACATATATTGTTTATAAGCCAGATCAGAGTATAATTAAACATGTTCAACTCTTAATTTTGTTTAAACAATATAGATAGGAAAAACATATGAAAAAACAACAAAATAACAATTACACAAGAGTAAAAACATCACCAATTTGCATGACACATGAATCTTGGAACGACTTTCTGTATTAATGAAATGATCACTTTAGCTTAGTACACTACTTTACATCAAAGGTCTACTTTCTCCACATGAGTTCCAAATCTTTGTTCTTTGAATTATGAAGTATTTATCCATAACGTAACAAAATATCTTGATTTGAAATATCAAGATTTTTACGAAATATCCTAAAACACTGTTTACAAAAATAGTCCAAAAATATAGGCAAATAAATCCGTTGTAGCTCTTTGGCACTATCTTCGAGGATTCTCATACTTGGCCTAAAAATTTGTTGCTTTTTTGTTGAAGATGAACACCCATTTTACTCTAGAGGGTGCATAATTGATCCCATCTGTCTTCATCTAGGGTGGAAAATTTAATTAGCTTCCTATAGGTTTCATCTACCTCGGTATATTTCTAGAAGGTGAGCTTAATTACAAACAAATGTTTTGTCTCATGTTTGATAAGTAAATCAAATTTAAAACCCTCCATGAAAGCTTTCCGTGTGATGGTTACCTTGATGGTGGAAAACCTTGACTTATCTCTAGCTATAGTATAAAACTTCTGCTGATAATCATCTAACTTGACCAACTTATATCCAATTCCTTTCAAACTTGGCAGCCCTTTTTGATTCAGTACATTGAATTTTCTATGAAACTTCTAAATGATGACCTCCAAGTTATGAAATTTGTTCTCCAACTATAGCATCAAGTTCCTTTTTGTAAGGACTCTTCTCACCTCAAGGATTGTTTCTGTCTAATCCGCAATCTCAAATTCCTCTAGTTCCTCCTTTTTATTTGAATTTAGAATCCTTATTAGGGAAGTGTATTCACCTAGTTTCAGTCCCAAACTTTCTTTTATTCCTTCAATAGCTTATTTTGATCTCTTCACTAATTCCTCCTGCTCAAAAACTGTTTCAATGGAAGACCAAATTTCAGTCATAGCTTCATTGATTTCCACCCAAATGTTCTCCTTTGCCTATGCAATTGTCTGAACCATGGCATATTCATTCTCTAACTATTGAATTCTCTGGGTTAACCTATGAGTCTTTTGAAGCTCTGCTATGTACACATTATCAATCTTTAATTTCTATTCTCGGAGGTTGTTATTATGAGCTTTCAAATTTTCAATCTCTTGCCCTCTGATAGACAAGTCCTCCATAGATTTGACTAGTTCTCCTGATGAGTCTGTAGATTGTCCTTCTATTGTGATGGCTGTTGAAGTTGATGCTTCTGCTGTCGATGTAGATGCAATAGGAACTATTGTGATCAGAATGGATGCCAATTGTGTTGATTGTTCTCTTTCCTTAAGCAGTTTCTCCATCTCAATTTCCATATCCTTTACCTTCCCATTTGTTCAATAATAATCTTGAACATGTCTTATTTTTCTTTCTCTAGCTATCCAACTTCTTTTTTCTATGGGTCTTCAGTGGATGGAAGCTTGAGTTGTTTCTTTAGAGCTGCAATGTCTTCATTCTTTCTTTTAGTAATATCCTCTGCATCTTTCACATTGCCGGGATCATATCCAAGTTTGATTATTACATCCTCTAAGGACTTAATCTTAGTGTCTTTAGCTAAAGAAGATATCTTTTTTAGTTTGAGTTGGGACTGATTGTTATTGACTAAAGGTTGTAGCCTAGAAGCTGCCATTGATAAACTTGCCAAGGTTGAATATAACATCTCCCCTGTTTTCTTGTGCAAGCCCATATGATCATTTGGATGGATTTTAACAACATTGAAGGACAATATGGATTTTTTGTAATCATCTAGAGTTCTGGGAAAAGGAACCTCAACATGGAGGAAATCTATCTGCATCTTTCCTTTATCTGTGTCAAAGGAAGAGATAAGCTTATGTGGATGTTGTCTCCTTCCAAAACTGTGTATAAGTTGTAGCTTTTGGTATCTCATTCTTCTTCTTAATTTCTTTATACTTGGAAAATATATTTGGTTCATGTTGGTCATGAACCAATTCCCCTAATTGAGATGTATCTAGTGGCTCTTAAGAGGCCGAGGATGATGGAGATCCTATAAAAATATCTTCATTCCTAGTATAAGTATTGGGGCCTGTCAAAATAATGGTGGACTGTACATTTTCCTCCTCTAAAAAGTCTCCTTCTGGATTAACTTTCTGTCTCTTCTTGTAAATTTTGAATTCCTTTCCCTAGATTTCTATGACTGAAGGGGAAATATCTTCTCTTGGCCTTTTGTCCTGCTTCTCCTATGGTGTTGGGGTTTGTGATGTTGTTGTTGAGAGTACTTGTTTTTCTGCCTCCCACAAAGTATTTTCCTGCCATTTGTAGGTTTTAACCCCGTACAGAAATTACCAGCATACGAATTCTAAATCACAGAAAAATAAACAATGCGAGGGCATAACACATAAAACACATATACACAGAGATTTCCCACTAGATCCCAAAACCGGGACTACCAGCTTGATTTTTCATTATGTTGCTTTCAATGTTACAATACATATTTATACATGCCAAAGCATCTAATACCATGGACCGAAAACCATCGCGTCCAAAACCATGGACCGAAAACCATAGGTAGGTTTTCCCACCCTAATATAGGGTCCAAATTTTTTTTTCCTACGCGCCCCCCTCAAACCCCCCAGACAGGGGGGGCTTCCACCCCCCCTGTGATCCCCCCACTGCGCAATCGACACAACAAAGGGGGGGCTCTGTCCCCCCTCTAACCGCCCGGTTCACTACATAGGTTAGTCATGGTAAGAATATAACACAACCCAATAATCTCCCACTTGTTGTTTTCTTTCCACAGGGGGCCACAGGAGAGCTTAGTCATTTTTTCAGCCTTGAAAATGCCCATTGTTTCTCTACACCAAAGGGAACTTCTCAAAGCTCATAGATTTTGTCAATGCATCTGCAGTATTCTTCAAAGTGTCCACCTTTACCAGCAACACCTTTTTGTCTTCTATCATATCCCTCACAAAGTGATACTTCACATCAATGTGCTTTGTCTTTGAATGATAAGCAGGGTTCTTTGCCAAGAAAATTGCACTTTGGCTGTCACAGTCTAT
>APFE030079227.1:26939-79779 GCA_000404065.3 Pinus taeda | reverse complement strand
CCCCCCTCTAACCCCCTGATTCACTACGTAGGTTAGTTATGGAAAGAATATAACACAACCCAACACCATTGATCCTGATTCATATACTTTTCTATTTTTGTCCTAGGAGTATGAGTGTAGGGAGTAGTCTTTTGTTCTACTCTCAGCTTTGAAATTATTCCCAAGGAATCATATGACCAAGTGAAGCTAAGTTTAAAATTAATCTGCTTAAGGAGAATATTTTCTTCTTTGGTTGTTGTCCTAACATTGCAAATAAAATGCCCAACCTGTGTTTTTATTTTGAATTGAGATTTCTTCTTGGCTGCCACAAAGTGAAGCTCATCCATGTTAATCATTTGTCTAATATATTCTAGTGAGAAAATTCTCATAGGGACAAACATGGGAAACCTCTATGGAGGCAATTCACACCCATACACTCTGATTTTAGTGTAATTCTTGTACAAGTACGATTCACCTTTCTTGGTTTTCTCACTGAGGTGTAGAAATATTTTTATCTTAGGTCCTATTCTTGGTTCAACATCATTATTCAATATGCAAGATACTGTATACAAAAATTGGTCAACATCCTTACTAAACGTAGATTCATTGGAATGCTTCCTTACCAAGGAATTCCAATGAATTACAGATTAGGCATTTCCTTTCTCATCCAATTTTTTTGAGGGAAACTGAAATCTATCTACCTGATGGAATAAATAAAATAGACTAGAAGTAATGCATACTTAAAAAATCGTTTTGTAGAAAAATTTAGGAACTTCTTATAAATGGCATTTGCTAGAAACTCACTGTAGTTGAAAATGATTTAGGGATTTTCACCCGTTGAGAAGACTTATAAAAATCCTATGATGGCTTCATCAACCCATAGATCGGATTGACAGCCTAGTAAGCAAGAAACTATGGAGATAATCTGCTTTGTCATTTAAGGGAACATGAAGGATTAATAGGGGGATTTTTCTTTGGCAATTAGGAATCCTCATGGAGAAATGTTTCAAAAATCTTTGCTCTATGAGGGAAAGTGAGTTTTTTCTAGAGTTCTATGAGGGAATCTATTGAAAGGGGTTTTAGAGAGGCATAATTCTGAACTTGCAACATTTGAGAAATGGAATCAGAGTTAATTGTGAAAAGGATATCATTATTTTGGGCTAAAATTGCCCTATGACTAGGAATGTATCGGAAGTGGCACCATTAAATGAATTCAGGAAAATGGTAGGTCTCAGGAAAAATGAATTGGGGTAGGAAGCAGTCCCACAAGCCCAATTCATCACTAAGATCTATGAACTTTTGTTTTAACGAGTTGTGAAGTTAGTAGAGGTCGAACTCACAACTGGTTTCAAGGATTTTATATCCTTGATCTACCAGGGGTTAATGGTCCAAGTCAATTACAGGGGTTGAAGGCGGTTTTCTTTAGTATATTTAGATTTTCCTTTCAGAGCCATGTTAGAAAGGAAAGAACTAGAAATTTGGAATTACCCAGCAATCAGATGGATGAAGACTGGTGGCTGGGTGATCGCTTGCAGTGGAAATTTTCTTGTTGATTGGGCGGTGTAGCAGTTTGATTGTTGACTGGGCGTTGTAACAAAATTTGGTTTGTCGATGTCTTGGTACAGTAAAGGAGATGGCCAAAAGAACAGGTTTAGGCCTTATTTGTAAACGAACTTGTTTATCATTGGGATTAAACTATTTAATGGAGAGGGTGCATTAATTTGGGTTGAAATAGTTACATGACAAGTGCAGATGCACTGTGTGGTGGAAGCGTATTGGAGTGGAGTAGGGGTAAGAGGCGACACTTGGTGGAAGAGGAGTGGAGTGAGGGAGTGTAGGATCAACGGTCATTTTAGGTGGGAGGTGGAAAAGTGGATTTCAGAGGGGAGCAGGGGGGCGGGGGGTGAGGGGAGGTTGGTCCGAAATTGGCCTGGGGGCAACGCATCACATAAGCTGTATGCGGGGAAATAGCTTTTCGGAACACCCCCCTCTCACTCGTTAACTGGTGGAGGGGTGGGGGAGGGTTCGAAGTCATTTCCCATCGTCGATTTGGGTGAGTGAGATCACAGTGTTATGTGGAATTTTGCACCTACGAATAAACACAATTTCCCTAGGTGGGTAGCTACACCTAGAACAATAGATTTAAAGCACTTAACCTTTTTCTATAGAAGATAAATAAGACAAGGGATGTACTTGTTATCTTTCGCTTTCCCTTTGTCTCCTTTGTTTGGCTCCCGTCACTCCTTCTCGAACTTAATCTGCTTGATAAGTACCTGTAATCATAAACAGAAGACTAAAACCAATCAATGAAAGAGATCTATCCTCTATAATTAAATATAATCAAAGGAATTTACACATAGAATCATCACACATAAAGAAAAGAATATGGGAAAAGGTGTAAACAACTTTATCGAGTAGAAGGAAGAATTACAACCATGAAGTCCGATCCATTGTCACTCTTCCAGCTTGGGTTCCAACCAATATCACATCCAAAAGCACAACACTTCTGCAACATAACAATACTTGCTTACAATCTCAAACCTCACACCAACAATATCTCCTTACAAATTCTCAAAGTCCAACCCCTGATCACTTAGATGAGTGCTCAATTTATAGGAAAACGATGGTGGTTTGGTCATAAATGACGGTATTGAATGGCCTTCCAAACATTGAGTTAGTTTCCATTGAGGAAGGGATGAGAGGATAGGAGGTTACTTAACTCATTCCCTATCCAATTTTGAGCTCATAGGAGATGATAAGTGTGGGAATCTTCTAGATGGCTCCAGAAGATAAGAATATTCCCAGAACCCTATGATGATTTCGCTCTATGTCACCCAGCGCAGGTCAAAGTGGGCCTAAGTACTCCGGAAAGCACCTTGACATGGACCTACCTACATTGAAGCACACTTACCCCTAGCCAAGGCTACGTTGGTCCCTCAAGGAGGCATTTTGGAGGGCTTCAGGCTAAGAAACTTTCAGCGAAGGAGGCATTCAAAATGATGAATTTTCTAGGGCATGTAGCAATTGCATTAGGGTTTGATGAACGCTAATAGTAATGATCTGAATGATGGGAGTGATGTGCCCAAATGGATCTATAAGAGCTGCCTCCTAAAGCATGAAGTCGAAAATGTTAATGTCGAGTGATATGCTTTATGATGTGATGAGGAGGTCCCGAAGTGGATGGTGACCTGAATCAATTACAATACATAATATCATGATATTTTGATTTATTTTTTTCATGAATTGCTGAGGGAAGGCATTCCCATGCTCAACATATAAACTTTCATTACAAGTGCATAGATTCGTCTACAGATATAGATCCACGATAGGATGACCAATAATGTAAAGCCATTATACAGATGATTTGCTACATTTCTTGAAATCGCAGCCCAGATGGATGAAACTAGATTTGGGGTCTTCTATCTCGTTTAATCGTCCACTCTAGCATGAGTCTAACCATGTGAATATGTGATCTGAAGTTGAACATGGGATGACACCATCTGTTTTCTAGCCAATTATGTAAGCTGTTAACAGACATGAGAGAAATCATCGATAATGATAATGATCTTGAAGTTACTGTAGTACATTCTGCGTGGTATGAATGGATTTTTTGATGTCGAACACCATAAAAAGTCTTTCGGTTGAAGGCCAGTGATGTCAACCTATCGCTGGAAGCAAGAAACCTGCCATTGATGTATGCAGGCTTCAAGGTATTGAAAGGGTGTTTCTAAGTCAACTCCTTGGATAATATGCTGATGTCAACAAAAGCGACACATCGCAGGAGGGCCTTGATGAATCCGAAATCAATGACACGAAATGAGTGTAATGATTTTGGAGACGGAATGTGACTGATGACACAAGGTTCAGCAATAGCAGTTATGAAAATGAAGGTTTATGAGTATTGCAAAGGATGATTTTTAAACTGAGTGACTTCTCTTGAACAAGTCGGCGACACTGAATGGATTGGTAGCATTGATCCAAAGCCAAAGTAATGGATGGTATGATAGACCAAGGTATGATGACCATCAAGCAGATAACCCAACCCAAAAATTTACAGTGATGAAGTGAAAGTGTCATGTTCAAGAGCGACTTACTGCCATAAAGTGGTTTACCCCTTTTCCCATTTTCCCCAGTCATTGTTGACCAGTACCCCTTTATTTTTATTAAGCTTGAGGAGGATAACATATTATTTTTATATAATTCCACCCTTTGGGTGAATCCATCGCTATGTGACATTTTAAAGAGTCTAGCGAAGGTGAAACTCGGTCTTGTCATGATGGACAAGTTTGTGGCTATTTGATGTTTTAACGACTCTAATGAAAATGATAACTCGGTCCTTTTCATGTTTAGAGAGTTTGAAAAGGGACAAAAAAAACTCCATAAGTTCTTTTTCTTAAATTTGTCTCTCAAGTCCGAAAAAGCATAAAACAATACAGGAGATAACCTATTGACCATGTTCGATCAACATATTCCTTTTTCGTAAATAATCTCTTAGTACGGAAAAGGGTTAAAATTATACTGAGTAGATGTTGTTTCCAATCCATTAACGAGCTGAAAAGGACAAACGCTCTGTAATATTTTCATATTTCGAGAGTCTGAAAAGAGCTTAAAGAGGACTCCAAGGGGGTTCCTTTTTCGATGTTTAACAGAGCTCGAAAAAGAGATAAAAGTGTGCTCTGTGGTCAAAGTACAATTCACGATCATGCACATCAAATTCTGTAAGTTAGTTGTAAATCTGTCCAAAGCAACACTAAACAGATTAAACATACCCGTTTCATTGGTAAGAATTGGTAAACACCAAAGTTTACTCATTATATTATCATGAAATAAACATAAAAACAAGAATTTACCATGTTATTTTCACCATTTGATATTTACCATGCAATTTATGCTCTGACCCTATTTTTTATCTCGATCTTCAGTAGCTGATTACGAGAGATTCTGCGGATCATTTCTCATGTCATCTGGACTAGGTAGGAGAAATACCCCTTCTCTTTATTTTCATGTCATTCTTTTACATTTTCATGCAAGTTTTAGGGTTTTTAGGGCCCTTGAGGTTAGAAAATTTCACCTTGGGATTAGCACAAGCTTCCATGTCAAAAAAATGCCCTGGGGAGCACCCTAATAGAAGGGAAGTTGCACTATAGCTCATTGTCTCCTTTCCTGGGCTATGTTGGGCGAGTTTTACAAACTTATTTCACCTGTTTGGCCCAAAATTTCTCTAGTTTTTTGCATGAAAAGGATTCTAACTAAGCTTATGGTTTGATTTCAGGCTTTCATTGGATCAAAATGTCTATTAATTAGCGAGAAAGAGAGCATGAAGAAAAATACATGGTTTCCCTAAACAATACGGGTACAATTGAGTCCCTCAGAAACTGTGGGTTGCTCAAATACTTCAGGTTGCTCGGAATGAGGCAAAAATCATAACTACTGTAGTTCCTAGTTCATGCATGGGATCCAAAAGATCAAGCTTTTCTCATAAGGGACAAAGTGGTCCCTATTATGATCAATGATGTTTACTTTCTTACAGGGTTGTCGAGACGTGGTGCCCCCATATCTCTTTCAAGTTCCTCCTGTGGAGGGGAATCAGTGAGGGACTATGTTTGACAATTCTGTCAGCCAGGTACACAGCCTAGCAAGAACAGAAAGATAATCATCAAAGATATTCATGATTTTCCTTTGATAACAATCCTTTTCACCATCGTAAAGTTGGCAGGAAGTGTGACACTCCATCTAGCGAAAAAATCATACATGTAGTATGCACTTGAGTGTCTTGAGCCAACTTTATTCAACTGGTGTGAGGCACTACTTTATTCACTGAAAGAATGGTTGACAAAGGTAAAGAGAAGTAAGACCAACAATTTTAGCTATGGATCACTCATAATTGATTTTACCTTAGAGAGAATTCCATTGATGTAACCTCAGCATGTAACACTGTGTGTAGCTAGTCCTAGAGATCCACAGATGCAGAGGTGGGTCAAATTGATGGCTAGACATGCTAGTTATTCATCGATTACATTTTCTACTGCATTCTTCAATTGGCTTGATCGGCAACACATTATCATTGAGGATAATCCGTACATAGGGATGGATTCTCGTGGAGATCCAGAGTTGAAGTTACCAGTGGGCGTTCAATGGGGTGCTATAGGTAAATTTTTTTTTGACCAAATGTTTTTCGATTTTTAAATTTCTACATGTTTTTGTGTTTTGATGTTTCCAAGACTAAAGTAAAATCATTCTCATGCATGCAGATGTTGGTACTGTTTGACCTATGAGACACCAACAGGAGGCAGGTGGACCAGCATGGAGAAATGTTGGGAGAGAAGTTCTCCAGGATTTGGATTTGGCCAAGACACTGACAAAGTTGCAGGATCATGTAGAGGGATTAACCCTCGGTATTCTAGATGCCCGGATCAAGGAGATACCTATGAGGCTGCAGCGCCATACTATTGATGTTCCTGGCCATTGGATGCGGCTCTTGCGTATGATAGATCAAGTTGTGACCTGCTATCATGAGCCTCAATAGGTCTACTTAGGATGATTTTTACATGCATTTTGAGTTTTTAGGTTAGATGACCAAACATGTCTCAGACACAAATTTTGTAAAAACTTTTAAAACATCTATCTGTTTTACTTTTAGAGTTTTTTATATGTGGTTATGTGCAATCTTATTCAACTAATGATCTGAATTGAAAATTTACTTTTACTTGTGTCGCAAATGTATGTTTAACACATAGTTTGCTAATGAATCGGTTAATGTGTTAAAGTTTCTAGAAATATGTTGATATTGAATGTGCTTAAAATGTCTTTCCAAAATATGAACTCTAATGAACATACGAAGAATTGTTGGGTTTTGAATGGTATAAACAGTTGTTAGTTGCAGTACGACAAGTTGTGAGTCCAGCTTGATGATGATTCGGCCAATGCCAAGTGAAATGGCATTAGAGAGAAGTTCGATCAACGCGCTATACTTAGTGATATTTTTCGTTGAACGACTGATACAAATCCCTTGAAAAGTCACTAACTCGCCACTTGAAGCAAAAATGGCCCATGCTATAGAAGATAGGTTTTGCATACTACGACTAGCACCATTGGCGTAACCAACAAATGGTTTTGAAGATTCCAACATCTGCAACAAATGCAAATCAAATTAATTAACGACATTAAAACTCTAAAAGACACACTGACACACACACATGCAATTAAAGCATATATACAATGATTTTACTACACTTAATTAATCATAGTAAAGTTTGAGGTAAAACCCGTTTCGGGGCTGTGACAATGGAATTCCATCATAATCCACCAACTCGTAGGAACCTTTTGCCAAAACATGTTTGACAATATAAGGACCCATCCATAGCAGTTCAAATTTTCCTACTCCAAGTTTATCAGCTTCCTGATCATAAAGCAAGACCAGGTATCCTTCCGAGAAAATGCAAGGCTTGACATTTCTATCGTATTGCACCTTGATTCGTTTCTTATTCACTTTGTTAGCCAGTGTGTCTTCACGATGGGTTTCATCCAGATGGATGAGTTATAAGAAACATGCTTCTTGATCAGAAGTGTCAGGTAACAATTCAATCGTGAGTTTGAGATATGAAATTTCACATGTATCAGCAAGATTGCCTCCAAACCATACACCAATTGAAAGGGTGTGAATCCAGTGCATTTCTCACCGAGGTTTGATATGCCCATAAGGCAATGTACAAGATTAAATGCCAGTTTCATTTATGAACCCCTATCATTCTTTGAAGCATTCACTTCAGGACTTTGTTGATGGCCTCAACTTGTCCATTCACTTATAGATAATAAGGAGTAGAACTATCATGTGAAAGTCCTAACTTTGTAGTTAACTCACTCATCATGTGATTGCGAAAAAGCGACCCATGATCTGTAACTATAGCCTATGGTACACCAAACTGGGAAACCAGGTGGTTGAAAAAGAAAAGTGCAGTCATCCCGCCACTGTTGTTTAATGTTGGCATCACTTCGACCCATTTTGTGAAATAGTCAACGGAGACTATAATGTACCCATGCCCCCAGACCAAGGTTGGGTTACATGTCATGAAGTTAATGCCCCATTTGGCGAATGGTCCAACAACGATGACAAGATGCAATGGTGCAGGTGGTAATATAGCTTTATGGTCATAGATCTAGCATGCATGGCAACTTCTGATGACAATAATGCAATATTTAAATATGGAAGGCTAGAAGTAACCATCACAGAGAATTCTCTGCATGGTAGAATAACCAGATAAGTGTACACCACACACACCTAAATGAAAATCATTCAAAACTTTCTCAGCTTCATCATGAGTGAGGCACCTTCATAAAATCGTATTGATACCATGGCTACGAAGAGTGTTGCCAACGATCAGATAATCATTGGCTTGGTATCAGATACATCGTTGTTGCAAGTAAGAGGTATCAGGCTGGAAAGTTTGGGTCTGAAGATAAATCAGTATATCTCCATACCACAGGTCAGATGACGACATGAGGAACACAGACTCGTCCAAAATTGATGGTTCTGATGTTGAATCAATGGTATTCGAGGGAAGGTCACAAAGAAGCTCGGTGAAAACAAGAGATTTCTTTGATTTGGATTTGATGAACTCCAAATCAAATTCCTACAAAATGACAATCCATTTTGAGTATTTCCCCCCCAATAATTGACATGACAAAATATATGTCATAGGGTTGCAATCCGAAATGACAATGGTCTTTCGGAGCAGGATATAGTGATGAAATCTCTGTATAGCTTGAACAATAGGCAGAGCTAACTTTTCGACGTAAGAGTACTTAACTTCTGTATCATTGAGATTGTGGCTCAAATAATATATTGGATGTTCAATCCCATGTTCTTCCTGGACTAAAACCATTCCAATGGTTGTATCTATAGCGACGAGATACAGGAAGTAGTTGTTTAAATAATTTATGGAATACATTAATAAGGCTCTAATCAAGGTATCTTTAAGAGCATCAAAGGAAGCTTGTGAAACCTGACCCCAATGGAAGGGTATACCCTTTTTCAATAGATGAGTAAATCCTTTAGCCATTTGGGAATGAACCTCCTCAGAAAATTAGCCTTTCCTTGGAGTCTTTGTAACTGAAGTAGATTTGAAGGTGAAGGCAAGTCAAGAATTGCCTGAACCTTGAGCGGGTCAAGTCAAATTCCTTCCTTAAACACTACGAATCCAAGAAAATGACCAAAACCAACACAAAACACACATTTGTGTGGATTGAGTCGTATTTTGTAGTGTTGGCACTATACAAATATAGCTCTCAAATGTTGCGGGTGATCAATATGCTTTCGTGAATGAGCAGGTAAATTGTCAAGGTATGGTTGAACAATATGTTTGATGTCATGGAAGGCATAATTCATTGCCCCATGAAATGTTGCCCTTGCATTCTTCAAACCAAAAGGGAGTTTCCTGTAAGCAAATGTGCCCCATGGACAAATAAAGGAGTTTTAGATTGGTCCTCTAGGCAGATATTGATCTGATTATAGCCGGAAAAACCATCCATGAATGAGAATATTTCACATCCGACACATTCATCAATAATCTAGTCAATAAAAGGAGTGGGATAATTGTCTTTTAGACAAGCCTGATTAACATCCCTATAATCGACACACACTCATATTGTCCCTTGTTTCTTCATGACAGGAACAATATTGGAAACCCAATCAGTAAGAGGAACAGGGTAAATGAAACTAGCATGCAAAAGTTTTTCAACTTCTATTTTAATGGCAGAAACCTTCTTTAGATGAATAGGATGGAGGAACTGTCATACTAGTTTGACATCAGGGTACATTTTGATTTCATGTTCAACTATACTAGAGTCAATTCCTGGCATCTCCTCATATGACCATGCAAATATATCTCATAATTCACGAAATAGAGCACAATAAATATCAAGTTTTGATGAAGAACAGTATTTTCTAGCATGAATGTTTTCTACAATGTTAGGTTTGGTTGAAATATTGATAGAAATTGTTTCTTCGATATTTGACAGGTTTCGCTCGGAATCTATTATATCTATGAAAACAAAATTCGAAAGTAAATCAACAATTGATGGGTGATTAATTTCATTTGAAAAATAATCTATGTGATCTGGAATATGGGAATGATGATGATAATCTTCCCATGGTTCTTCTTCCGTCATCATTGATTAGATGATTCCTTCATTAGTAGAAAATATACGTGAAAAAGGATCGGAGAAAGTACCATATTATAATGAATGATCTACCCATACAATTGGTGAATATGGATTTGGGTTCGCTACACAAGCCAAAAAGATTGATTGCTATGCAATGTTATGAAACCAACTCACAAAAAGATAGATCAACGCCTTAGAAATAAGCCTCTTCGAGGGGGCAACCTCCTTTACATTGCACAAATGAACAATTCTTAGATAATTCAAATGACGAAACCTCCTTTCTATATATCTACAGGGTCACAATATAACCAAGCCAACCTAACAATAATAATATAAAGGCACAAAAATAACAATAGAGGGATTCTATGGGGCACAATAATAACAATATGGGGACAATAGGAGCACAATAATAACAATAAGGGATACAACGACAATAGTAATGGGGGGATCACTGTCTAGTCAATTTAGTGTCCAAAATTGCTCTACATAAATTATCAATCCGAGTATCGTAAGTTGATGAAGTGTGGTGCACTATATGTGCTTAGTTAACCTTTCTCTTACTTCGTTGTTTTATAGTTTATGTTGTTTTTGTGGGTTTTGTTTCTTATGCTTAAGGAAATTAATCTAAGAAACAAAAGTTATGCTTCTAGATGAAAATCTCTAAATGTTAATGGTCAACTAAATCTAATGACTTTTAATGTTAAAATCTAATTTATAAAGAAGGGAGAAAAGGAAATGAACATTAGATAAAAGCAAATCAAAACTTTGAATAATTAGATTAATCTAAGCATGCAAAATGCCTATGAAATGAAACCAGAAATGATAACAACTAAATGAAGTGTTTTATCACTCCACTATACAATTTTGGGAGAACTACCTCCTTGTGATAGCATTTGGAGGGATCCAATACTTCATTGTCCTAAATATGAAAATGAAATTGCAATAAACTTAAATGAAAGACTAAAACTGAAAGTGAAATTGCAACTAATCTACTATAACAGTTAAATGAAGTGTTTTATCACTCCACTATACAATTTTGGGAGAGCTACCTCCTTGTGATAGCATTTGGAGGGATTCAATACTTCATTGTTCTAAAATTGAAAATAAAATTGCAACAAAATTGAATACAAAACATGTAAAGCAAAACTAATCTACTGTGTGCTCTAATGCTCCAAGCACCAATACTTTCTTGGACTATTTTGTTAAGCATAGATTACGCAGTTAGATAGATCTACAATCAACCAGTTGAACACACTTGCATGAATTAAACTTGCATGAATGGAAAATCTAAAATTGAAAACAATAAAATGACATACTTGAATGAAATCAAAGCAAAACTACAAAATAAAATCTATTCTATCTTACATTCTAATATGCTCCATGACATCTCCTACTTCACATCTCCTTCCATGTTGAGAACTTCAAAGCTTTTTTCAAATTATTCAAATTACAAAGTATAACGAGTTGAGCTAACAAAAGTTTTCGAAAGCTTTCCAAAGCTACCAAATGAAGGAGAGAGACCTCCCATTTATACAAAAAGATGAGAAGTTATCTCATTAATGAGAGTCCATGAATCTCTCCCTATACCTCTAGAGTTCTAATAAAAATAGAAAATGATAAGACACATGTCTTCTTAGAGTTTCAATACAAATAGGAAATGTGACACATATCCTCATGATCCTCTCCACTCAAATTCGAATTTGGCCTTAGGATACCACATAAAGGTCTTCTAGAAGCTTCCTTTTGACCTACACATATCAACAATCTCATCCCATTTGTTAGGTATAAGCATATGCACATTATTTTCTAATTTTTAACCAAAAATTCAATTAAAAAGGCTAAGAATTAATAAAGTTTGGAAAAACATAAATGTGACCCAATAATGATGAAAGTGAGATGAATGTAATGACATGGTAGTGAAATGAAGGTGAAATGGAGGTGATATAATGGAAATAATAGTGAAAGTGTAATGGAAATGAATAAGAATTTCAAGACCCAAAGTACCCCCCAACTAAAGCTATTGCATGTCCTTATACAATATATATTACATTAATTATTTTGATCCTTGAGCTTTGGTTTAATTTTGCATGATATCATTTGACAACTTCATACTTCTGCAAAGTGTTTTACTTGAATTGCAACATGGTTGGTTCTTGTGTTACAGCCATATTTTGTTGTTGCATTCTATCTTGATCTTTGAACTTTGCATAATGATAATTTGATTATTGTTGCAAAGTATATCTTTATTGGATTGCATGACGGTTGGTTCTTGTGTGACAACCATGATTGTGTTTGTATCCAATTATCCTTTAAGCACTTTTTTTTTTTGTAAGCTTAGGTATGTCTTTTTTCTATTTATAATAAAACAAGCTAAATACACATACTGTCACTAAGTGGCCTCAACTTGTCCAGTGTGGGAAACCAAGTTTGTTGGCCACCTATGCATATTATATGCCATCCAAAATTGGTAAATTAGATGTTTTTCTACCCAGGCTATGTAAACAGAGCTATTTAAAAGCCAGTTTTTACCCATTGTTCCCACAAACATGCACATATAAGAAAAACCATCCGCTAAAAAACAATAGTGATATGAGATCATATGCTCAGTCTATTCCATCGGTTCTTCTTGGTCTGGCTCAACAACTGCTGGATCTGCTATTGAGCCAGCGTGCACTGGTGTCCTATCCACGAAACTGGGAATGTGTCTCTGTATGTGATCCAGGCATATATCTTGTTTACAGAGATGAAATTGAATAATATGTAGGTCCCGTTTGTAATTCGGCATATCCCTGATTATCACATCCATGCCCATGGATACTTGCTTCATTGCCTTACACATCAACCTCTTCATGAGCCAATATAAGTGAAGAGTCTACTTGTGTTGAGACATCTAGCCTCTCCTATTGTCAGGGTCAAAAACGAGGTCTCTCCATTCTTCCATCTCTTCCTTAGAATCCTCTTCTTTCACACTATCTTCCATCTCATCAATAGTTTTCTTGATGCTAACATCTGTGTCCTGCATGTAGGCTCTGGTCACTTCCTTCACTGTCTCGTCCATGGGACGTCAACCCAATCTTTTTCCAGGGGTGTCATTGACCTAGGAGCGTAGACTATTATTTGTCCTACCCCTACGACCACCTCGGGCTACCCTTGCCATAGCGCCTCTTCCTTCTATCTGTTCACAGGACGAACAGTATTGAGTCAGGATGAAATTGTCTTCCATCCAAATTTCCATAAACTCTGGTGTTTTCTGTCTATCTCCCTATCTCATTTGTGCTTGCACTTCCCTATTCCCAAATATCCTGATGGGTTATTTGGCCCCTTCTCACTATTCCCCCTTGCCTTCTTTTCACTCATGTTTTTGATACCAATCTCTCCATCAATTCCTTGGTCTCTCTCTTTAGTTCTATTTTCCCTTGCTCGAGGCTTCCCTCGTATGGTAAACCCATGAGTCTAACTATCAGAATTCTCTCCCATCCTCCCTTGCAATCTGGCTCCACTCCCTGTCATGTCAGTGATCCCCCCCTAGGAGGTATTTTCCTTCTTTTTTGGATTCTCACCCGGTTCACCCTCCCAGGCTTGCTCTCTTCTGCAACTCTGGTTTCCCTCCCCTACCGAGACTCCCTACCTAGTTAAGCTTTCTATACTATCCAAACTCCCAGCCTCCCTATCACTCTCTATCTCACCCTTTATGCCTGTGTCTCTTGACTCAGCCTGCCTCTTCCTGTCGATATCTATACCCCCTCCCTTTTCCTGCCTCAGAGTTGAACTACTCTGCTCTTCCCTTCCCCAAGTCCCATATTGATTACGTAATAGAACCTCCTCACTGGGTCTTGCCTTTTCCCCCATTCCCCTGGTTCTAACCCCACCCCCCCCAACATACTGCAATTGGCTATTCAAATTACAGAGTATAGGCAGTATACATACCAGGTATTTCGCTTCCTGAACTCTGGCTGATTGTTTGGCTTCCTTGTCTCAATCCTTCTTCTTTTCTCTCTCACTCTACCCTTCCTTTCTGCCTTTCTCCCGCTTTCATATGTCCTACCACCACCCTGTTGTTCCATCCTTCCTTCATCGCCGTCCTTCCCACCTCCCCTCATCCTGACATTCCTCATGTCACTTCTCTCGACCATTCGACAATACCTCTCCACGTTCTTCATTTTTCTCATGCAAGCTGCGGTGAGCAGTCCTCACTCCGACCATCTTCTGACATCGCCATTATGGCTCTTTACCTCCTCCATCACCCCGATCAGGGGATCCTTTAAGCACTTTTGAAAAGCCATTGTATGCTCATAATAATAATGTAATAGTTAATGTATTTTGGAAGTATGTGGGCTTCTGAATATGATATGAACATGGAAAGATATGAATATGAATGTATTCCCCCCCCAACTGATGGTATTGGCAATTTTATGAAATGAGGAAGAGAAATGTTTTTCCAACAATTATCATTCTATATTTTTATGGAATTCTATGGTAAAAAGTTAGAAAATGACAGACCTTAACTTAACCTTTGGAAATAGATGAGTTGTATGTGTGCTGGCTACAAAATTCTGATTATAATCTTCTTCAAGTGGCTGGTCAAAAAGAGTCATGGATAAAAGAGTCAAGATGACTTTTTATTACTGCTACTAAAAATTGCTGAATCTGCTCCAAAATGCTGAAAATAATAGTCTTCATGTCTTCAAAACTCATTGGCACAATTCCTACTATGTGAAAAGATGTTCTGATGTCGAACATAGCAGGAAATTGTTGACTTAGTGGCCATTAATGGATGTTAATAGCCAACACAAGAACTCTCACCATTGATGACAATGAGAGTCAAGATGCCCAAACACATCTTGCTAGGTACGAATAAATTTGTCGATGTCGAGTCACCTAGAAGATCCGATGAACAAGGGACATTGATGTATTCCCATTGTTCGTCAGCATGAGGACTTTCCATTAAGTGATGCAAGCCTCAAGATGTTTTTGCAAGGAATTTAGACTCAAAGGACTATGGACTCAATAATTTGCATTGAAGCAGGGTTTATTTGCAAAATGAAAATGATAGGAAAAGGAAAATGAAAATGGAAGATGACAATGGAAAGTAGTAATGACAATGGGCAATAAGCATGTAACTGAGCCTCTTGCTTTTATTTGTGGGTTAGGAGTGGAAAGTGTATGTGAATGTAAATGGAAAATATGAAGGGAAATGAGGTGAATGGTTTATTATGAAGTATGGATTTAATGGAGACAATAGTATCTGAAAGTTTTGCAAGTGTTTGGATCTGACTTTGCATTAGCATGTTTCTTCTTTGTTGCTAATCATCCTCTTATGAAACAAATTGGTCTCTTAAGAGAGACACTATTCACTTGTAGTCATTTGTCCTTCCTCTTGGAACTTGAAAAAAAAAAAACAAAAAACTAATACTTCTTCTGCAATGGAATGTAATACTATCAAAAGAGAGAGGTGATCGACCTCTCTAGTTATGATATTTACACACAAAACTAAGAATTTGTATTAATGAAACAAGTTCACAAAGGAAAACCAAAAGAATTTATACCTGCTTCAGAATTAGTGCCTCAAGTTAATGTTATGTCTTTTGAGCAATTTATTTCATTATTTACTGTTTGAAACTCTGATGATGGATTTCTCATTGTGTATATCTCATTGATATCTTTCCAACAACACTTGAACAGTGAGGCTTTTCAGCTGCAAAATTGATATTTAGCTGCGGAATGGCTTTAGATGCAGAACGTGCATAGTTTCTGTAGCTAAAAATCTTGAACAAAAAGTTAGCTATTCATTTTTCATCATCAGTCCAAAATTAATCAATACCTTCCAGAAAAGTCAACAAATAATCTACTTATTTCATTGATTCATTTTTTTTTTTCCTGTGAATCTTTGGTGTTTTTTTTTTTTTTTGCTCCTTGACATGCGTCGACTTAATGATAACACACACCTTGAAAATGGTGATGTCTTCTTCATTTTGAGATAATGAACCAATTCAAAATTCATGCTCTGATATTTTCCAAGCTACCCATGTGGTCCTTTTCCTCTCTTGACACCTATAACCTACAAAAGCGTGGAGATGGTTGTGGAACAACCGATTAGCTGCGGAATGTGGTTGCATTCTGTAGCTAAAAGACAACCAACCAGTTTTCTTCAACATTCCTTTAAACTGAGGATATCCTTTCATATATTTCACTCCTATAGGTTTTGTTCTTACGATGAGACTCATCACTCCTATTCTCTGTTTTTCTTCAAATTTCCTTCACTGTCTACGTGTAGAAGACTATGTAAACGACAGTGGTATATGGAAGCAAAAATAGTTATAGATACGGGAATGAAATAACAGAGTATGTGGAAGGAAAATGATAGATGTGGAGATGAAACATATAGGGTATATGTAACAGGGAAATATGCGTGAAATAGTGTAGAAGATGTATGGAATGGAGTGGTTGCACACGGCAAATTTGTGTAAAATGGAGTACTGCTAAACACAGAGAGAATCGAAAACAGAATGAACGATTTAGCTCAATGTACCCGAGTGTTTGTATACTTAAGAAGACTGCAGAAGTACAAGCAAGGAACTCGGTGTAATAAAGGAACAACAGAGTTGTGAAGAGCCATGTCCAATTGAGTTATGTCATGTATCTTGCTGTTAAACAGGTGTATAATGAAGTACAAGTCACAAAGATTGCATGAGACCGTTAGCATTAAAGACAAGAGGCATGGTGTAATCAAGATTGGATGCCACCACATAATTAGTTCCCAAATCAGATTTCCCTTCTTCAAGCGCACCGTGTTAAAACAACACTATGTTCATTTAATTAAAATCTGTTTTTCCTCATGCGGCATGCCAAATGGGGCTTTAGAGAACTGAAAAAATCTCCCAAACCATTGTGAAATTCTCCAAACCATTTCTAGGTTATCTAACTAACCCCGTTCTCGAAAAAACCCATGTTTTTGTTTTTCCTAATTCATTTCATTTGGCTGGAATGCATAGTTAAAGTTTGACGTTGTTTATAGTTCTGCGTTTTTTCTGGAAGCACTGCATTCGCTGTAAAATAAATTTCGATATATATATATATATATAAATATATATTTATTATTTATTTATTTATTTTATTTATTTATTTTTTCAGATGCAATCACAGCAAAGACAATAGCAAATGAACTAGCCAGTCTCGGTGATATAGCTTCGATAAGTAAGGCTCTTGGTGATCTTAACACTTGCGTTTAATGGTGAACGAGTGAATCTGGCAAGCATATGGTCTAACGATACACTACCCAACTAGTTGCTGAACAATTGCTGCGGTGGTTGTTTTTAATTCAAATTTGTACCTTAAATATTTTAAAACAACAATTTAACAATTTTGCTGAAGCTCACAACTCAAATTGTTTACATTGCAGGTTTTATTTTTTATTTTTTAAAAAATATTCTTGCAGGTTTGTTTCAAGGCCAAAGCTCAAACAAGAATGCAGGTTTTCTGGGATTGGAGATAGCCATTAGTTGTTTCCTTCTTTTTTTTCTTCTGAAATTGTGAAATTTTAATAAAAATGATTAATGGTTCCCAATTTTAGGAAACTAAGGCTTCAAGGTAAATGTACTGAAAATAGGACTTTGACTAAGGTCTTAAGCTGGTTTTTTATCAATCTGGACTGGGTGACTAGGATAGAATCCATGTCGGGACAATTCCAAAGATGCCCATGAGGTCGATTTCTTCATTTAACACCTGTAACCTGCTAAACCTTGGAAATAGCTACGGAACACATAGTTAGCTGTGGAACAGGGCTGCGTTTCATAGCTAATTTGCAAAATCTTATTAAACAAGACACAGTGTTTTGAGGGTCACTTCAAACCATAACCAGTCAATCTTGGACAGCTGAACCTATCAAAGCAGTTGGATTTTTTTTTTTTATTGTGTTTTTTTCATTGAATCAAATGAAATGATGATTTTTTTTTTCAACATAACAATTCTTTTTCTGATCCTCCAGATCACACAAAGTGCAGGAGGAGAGCATACTCGAGAAATTATTAATTTGTTTTTAGATGAAAGAAATAAGGTCTCCTAATTACACTTCCCCAGCAACTGTGCCAAAATGTCTAGTCAATTTAGTGTCCTAAATTGCTCTACATAAATTATCAATCCTAGTATCATAAACTGATTAAGTGTGGTGCACTATATGTGCTTAGTTAACCTTTCTTTTACTTTATTGTTTTATAGTTTATGTTGTTTTTGGGAGTTTTGTTTCTTATGCTTAAGGAAATTAATTTAAGAAAGAAATGTTATGCTTTTAGATGAAAATCTCTAAATGTTAATGGTCAACTAAATCTAATGACTTTTAATGTTAAAATCTAATTTCTAAAGAAGGGAGAAAAGGAAATGAACATTAGATAAAAACAAATCAAAACTTTGAATAGTTAGATTAATCTAAGCCGACAAAATGTCTATGAAATGAAAGAAAAAATGATAACAACTAAATGAAGTGTTTTATCACTGCACTATATAATTTTGGGAGAACTACCTCCTTGTGATATCATTTGGAGGGATCCAATACTTCATTTTTCTAAAACTGAAAATGAAATTGCAACAAACTTAAATGAAAGACTAACACTGAAAGTGAAATTGCAACTAATCTACTATAACATCTAAATGAAGTGCTTTATCTCTCCACTATATAATTTTGGAAGAGCTACCTCCTTGTGATAACATTTGGAGGGATTCAATACTTCATCATTCTAAAACTGATAATGAAATTGCAACAAAATTGAATACAAAACATGTAAAGGAAAACTAATCTACTGTGTGCTCTAATGCTCCAAGCACCAATACTTTCTTAGACTATTTTGTTAAGCATAGATTACACAATTAGATAAATCTACAATCAATCGATTGAACACACTTGCATGAATGTAAGATCTAAACTATTAAACTTGAAAACAATAAAATGACATACTTGAATGAAATCAAAGCAAAACGACAAAATAAAATCTATTCTACCTTACATTTTAATATGCTCCATGACATCTCCTACTTCACATCTCTTTCCATGTTGGAAACATCAAAGCTTTATTGAAATTATTTTGAAATTCTTCAAAATTACAAAGTACAACAAGTTGAGCTAACAAAAGTTTACAAAAGCTTTCCAAAGCTACCAAATGAAGGAGAGAGATCTCCCATTTATACAAAAAGATGAGAAGTCATCTCATTAATGAGAGTCCATGAATCTCTCCCTATACCTCTAGAGTTCTAATCAAAATAGGAAATGATAAGACACATGTCTTCTTAGAGTTTCAATACAAATAGGAAATGTAACACATATCCTCATGATCCCATGATCCTCTCCACTCAAATTCGAATTTGGCCTTAGGATGCCACATAAAAGTCTTCTAGAAGCTTCCTTTTGATCTACACATGTCAACAATCTCATCCCACTTGTTAGGTATAAGCATATGCACATTATTTTCTAATTTTTAACCACTAATTCACTTAAAAAGGCTAAGAATTAATGAAGTTTGGAAAAACATAAATGTGACCCGATAATGATGAAAGTGAGATGAATGTAGTAACATGGTAGTGAAATGAAGGTGAAATGGAGGTGATATAATGGACATAATAGTGAAAGTGTAATGGAAATGAATGACAATTTCAAGACACAATAATCACTAATATTATAGGGACCTAACATGCCCCTCCCCTTCAAAAAAGTGTTCACCTCAATGCTTGAGTAGTTTTCGATGCTTCTGTATAAAATTCTCATCCTCCCATGTGGAATTTTCAATGGGTAAGTTCTTCCACTTGATGAGATACTCTGAAATTGATCTATTTTGTAGCTGTCGAGTTCTTGTTTCTTTGACTGCTTCAGGTTCCAATATGATTTTTCCTTCCTCATCAAGTTCTGGAAATATTGTTTGAATTGGAAGCTTGTCGCCTATAACCTTATTTAAGCATGAAACATGGAAAACTAGGTGCACTTGAGAAGTTGCAGGAAGCTCCAATTTATATGCCATAGTACCTATCTTTTGCAACACCTTGTACGGACCATAATACTTTGGTTATAATTTGTTATCCTTCCTAGCTTTCTTGAGGGAAATCTGTTTATATGGCTATAGCCGTAGGAATACCCAATCACCTACATCAAAACTTCTTTCGCTGCGATGTTGATCCACCTACTATTTCATTCTATTCTGTGCCAAGGTGAGGTTATCCTTTAAGAGTTGGAGAACTTGTTGTTGATGCTCATTGTGATCTTCCACTACTTGAACCTTAGAATTTTCTCTTAAATATGATGTGATGTATGGCAGATGATATCCATAAAGTGCCATAAATGGGGTCATTTTTGTTGCAGTATGGAAGGAAGTGTTATACCACCATTCAGGTAGAGGCAACCATTTGACCCATTGCGTCTGTTTATCAGATACAAAGCAACAAAGATATCCTTCCAAACATTTGTTTACTATCTCAGTTTGCCCATTAGATTGAGTATGATAAGATGAGCTATGAGCTAACTGAGTACCAAGACAAGAAAACAATTCTGTCCAAAAATTTATCGTGAAAATGGGATCTCTGTCACTTACAATAATCTTTGGGTTTCCATGTAGCTTTTAAATTGTTTCCATAAATGCAGTAGAAACTGTACTCGCTTTAAATGGATGAGATAATTCACAAAAGTGTGCATACTTGGTAAGTATGTCCACTACCACCAAGATAACACTCTTTCCTTCGGACTTGGGTAAACCTGTGATAAAATCCATTGAAACCTCCTCCCAAGGTATCACTAGTATTATAGGGACCTAACATGCAAGTTCAATAGGGCTTAGCAGCATGATTGCATTATTACTATCAACTTCTAGAGTATTAGTAATTTTCCTTAAGTCAAATGAAGTGGAAGATATCATGTTGCAAGTCTCAACTTTTGCCACTTCTGCCAAGTTTGATGGTGATGATATTGAAAAAGTACCCATTAGGGAAGGATCCTTGAAGAGACCTACACTAATGTTTTGAAGAGATAGCGAGGGTTTGCGTACTAACAGAATGCTTCCAGTAGCATGTGAACTAGAGGTTGAGAAGGTGATTTGGTCGATAACTGTGATTCCACCCTTATGAGGGAATGCAATCATACGAAAATATGTGGAAACCATAGTAGGGATAGCATAAACCCATGGTCTTCCTAGCAAAATGTTGTAGTCAAGGGGTCCATCAACAACCTCAACTTCAGTAGTTATTTTTTTGCCTCCTAATTTGATTTTTAGATTACTCAATATTCCACAAGGCATATATGTGTGACCTTCAAAAGCTTTTAACATTGTTGGTGAATGTGACAAAGGCGGCGAGCCAAGTGTTTTCCATCAATTCATAGACATAATACAAGTAGATTCCCCCTCACCAATAATGGTTCGATGAATAAGTTTATTCAAGGCATTGAATTGAATCAGGAATGCTAATTGTGTTGGTAACTATGGCATATAACCCGCAAGGTTGAAAACCACAAGATTGGAATCAGTTGGATCGATTCCACCAATTGCTGACAACAAAGCCTGCGTTTGGGAGGGAAAATTTTGAAGCACCTCAAGCATTGACATAGCAGAAGGTGACTGAGCCAAATCTTCTACTATGTTATAGTTCTGTGCAGCTCAAGCTCAAGGGTTAAATGTCGATTTATGTACAACTCCCTTAGGTGGTTTTATTGTTAACTCTGGTGCAATAGGTGGTGGAATACAATCATACAAAGTTGAAGTTGAAGAGTTAGGTTGATCATCTTAGTTATTCGATGATGACGGTTGATTTCCATAATCTTTACTCCGTGTTGACACCAAAACATCAATTTTAGGCTTAGAGGTGGATAGCATAAGCACTTGGGAATTAGAAGCCTGGTCTGCAGCAACCATATTTGTCTCTGGTTTTGGAAAAGGATTAGTGAATACCGTGGATGTATTAGAAGTCTTCAAAAGCTTTGAGACTTCAGAGCGGTGAGGACAATCTCATGTAAAATTCTCATTTTTACAGATCAAACATGGGTAACGAGGTTTCCTAGCCAAAGGAGAGGAATCAAATGATTTCTTTGGAGGGGAATTATTTTGTTTCTTCTTGTTTTTCCTCTTATTCTTGCTTCTTGGTTGCTTTTCATTCTTGCCTTTGTCAAATGACACGACATTGATTTCGGAAGTAAGAGTGTTATCAGATGCATTTGTAGTTTGATTGGAAATGGAATGGGTTTGATCAGATGGTTTACTTTCTGTTTGTGTGCTCGAAGAGCCAATCACATCGTTACTAGCATGATAGTCCTTACTCGATGGTGGAGGAGGAACAATGAAAGCTGGTCGGGGTGCATTCAGGATCTTGTCATAGAGCGTGTCAGACTGTGTATAAATCAAGTCCAAATATTGGGCACGAGCAATTACTTGCTCTTCAGTGTCAACTCCACCTTTTTCCACATCCTCAGTGATAGATGGCATCAAGGATTTTATAAACCACTTAGCCAAAAGCTGATCAAGAACATAAGTTTTAACCATTCGACGATGATGACGCCACTCATGAATATGATCAGAGATATGAGTAGCAGTAGTCTATTTAAAGTTGGTTAATAGTTCCATAACAGTCTCATATTGTATGGGTAACTGGAAGTGGGTTAAAAATGTGGTAGCTAAGGTAGTGAATTTATCAAAAGAAGCTCGTGGCAACTCAATGTACCACTTTGCAGCTAGACCATTAAGCATTCTCTGGAAAAGACGTATTCTAACTGAATCATCATTCAAGGAGTTTGATGAACACCATAAATGAAAAGTCATGACATGGTTGGATGAGTCTTTTCCAGGGTTTCCATTGAATTTCGGAATATCGAAATGTAATTTATGAGGAATCACCAGCCACCAAGGTGCATAAAGAATTGGGTCGTTGGTGAGTCGGTTTAGATCTAGTAATTCAAGTGTCGCAACGAAAGGCAACTGTCTATTGAGGTTAGGTTGAGCATATCCAAGGTAAGATGGGATTGTTTGGGCAATAGGCCTTTGTGTACCAGCATAAGGAATTTGCTGTTGGTAACCTTGATAAGGGTAAGTTTGTTGAGCAAATCCGGCATAAGGTTGTTGACTAGCACCTGGATACATTTGCTGTTGTCTAAACCCATCATAGGCTTGCTGACTAGGACCTGGATAAACTTGTTGCTGACTAAACCCAGCATAGGCTTGTTGACCTTGTCAAGGTAGAGGTTGGTATTGCTGGAATTGTTGTTGTTGATATTGGGGCTGCCAAGGATGTTGAAGCAACTATTGTTATTGTTGATACAACAGTTGTTGATTTAACGATTGTTGACCACCAATGTAAGCTTGACCAGGTTGTGAATACACTAAACTAGTGTAAGTCTAAGTCATTCCAGTAAAAGGTAAACTAGCTTGAAGTTGTTGGACTCCAGACATAAGTGGTTGTTGTAAAATTGCCTGAGAAGGCTGAATCTGTATGCCTGAAACTTGGGGGTCTAAGGTTGATGGACCACCTTGCACAGGTTGAGATACAACAATCTGAGCTTGTGATTGCGGTAAAGCTGTAACAACAGGTGTTGTAGGTATGGATGAGATAGATTTCATAGGTTGCGATGGATACATAGGCCTAGGTTGAACGGGCATTGTTGGCTGCCACTGACAAATAGTCATTCCAAGCTGACCTAAAGATGATGGCATACCAACATATGGTTTCCCCTCAGAAAATGGAGGCTAAGGAGAATGTGCATATTATTCTCTATATGGGGGTAGTCCAGTGTAAAGCGGATACATAGGACGGTAACCAGATGAACCAGCTTGATATAAACTTGATGGGTCCAACTGTTTGGTATCTGTTAATGAAGAACCAGATAAAATTCTAGTAGAGGACATTGGTGAAGACCAAGGGCTAGAAGCAACACCTGAGTGGGTTCTTGATAAATATTGATAACTCGATGGGACAGACATAACACCATACAAGTGTGACTCAGGTGTCACAATAAAAATCGAAGAGGTTGTGACAGAAGATTTTGTTGTAGCCATAACAGATGATATGGTCTGGGATGTTGACTTTGCCATAGTCAAATGTCCAAATAAATTTCCTAATGAATCAACGAGTGTCTAAAAGTAATCAAGATCAAAAGGAGCAGTAAAATGAGGAGTATAAGGATACAGATAAAGTCCAATTCCAAAATGGAATGGAGTTCTGGTGATTCTACCTCAGGTTCCTCTTCTATCGAAATCAAACCAGGTGGAATAATTTCACCATCAGGTCTGTAGTAGGTTTCTAGTATTTGTTTATGAGGTAAAGAAGAAGCCTCGACAACTACGAATGTATGAGGATGTACTGGTCGATCTTCTTTCGGTAAGGTAACAACTTCTGATTGTTCAACCTCAAGATCCAAATGTTTTGGTAAAACAACAGGACTAGGTTGGACTTCTTGAACAACTTCTGGTTCAGAAGTAACTTCCGATTGAATAGTGATAGGTTTAGGATTAACTTTTGGTTGAACATATTCATGTTCAGAAGTAATTTCTTGTTGAACAACTTCAGGTTGAGAATCAACTTGTTGTTGAACAAATTGGGTTACCATTTCACTAGATTTAGTTCTAGTTTCCTCAGGTAATTGTGGAGATTCCACTTCAGTAACAGATGTACCAGTAACTGTAGGAGTAATTGGGGTCACAGTGCTTACTAGTATAGGTGTTTCTGGTAATTCAGATGAAGAACCAGAAGCTTGTAAAGTACTGGATCCAGTCAAACGAGACCGCTTCGACCAGATGGGTGTAGCTTCGGATGATAAAGGCGGTTTACTTGCTGCTCTCCGTGAATGATGGGGTAAGGGTTGATTTTCGTCCATGATTGCTGATTGATTTTATTACAGAAAAGAAATAAAAAAAGGGGTAAGCTAGGCAAAAAGGTTTACCAAGCAACTGTGAACTGCAGAATACCTCCCGGCGAACCGAGAAGTACGGGCAGGGAATCTCCCCGAATGCTGTGTTCAGTGTATCATAATGTACAATGCGGTTGACTCAGTTACCTAAGGATGGATGGAAACCTAGTGTTGTCCTCCCATATATACCCGAAATTACGTGGAGGCCCAATCCGTATTAGCGTTGCCTAATGTGAAACTGCACACTGAGAGCATTCATTTATACTTTACATATTGTAACACCGCCCTATATACCACAAGGTACGTGGACGCGCTATGATATACTCACGTATATGGAATGAGGTATCATACTCGGAATGTATCACAGACAAGTTAGTGACAACTGCTATGTTTTACAACACCGAAACATGTCTCTAGCCTAGAACCTATAAATGTTTTGCGTTAGGTGACAATGCGCCATTAGGTTAATTGATGTTAATTTTAAGTTGATCTTGATTAAGAATTTGCCTTTCAAGGTTCACTACGTGATGTATTTGAAATTCCTAGAATGCAACTAATATGATAAGCATCCTTTTCATTCAATTTTGACAATGAAAACCTTAGCTAGTAGCAATAGAACAATCAAATTCTTGTAATCAAAGAACAAAGAACACATCTAATGCAATTTCCCTAAACTATTCCTATGAGCACACACAAACTCTTTCAATGCACAATGAAAGTTTTTCTTTTAAATTCCCTTAATGTTGTGATGAACAAAAGGAAACTAATGCACATACAATTAATCAATCTTTTTGTAAGAACAAAGACTTTACGACAGTTTTGTTTCTAAAGAAATGAAGACTTTTACGACACTTTCTTTTGAATAAAGATTAATCGACTATAAACTAAATTCGACAATGAATTTATAGTGATAAAGATATCATTTAAGAAACACTAAACAATCAAGGCCAAAGTAGGACTGGCAAAGGAAACACAAATTGATTTAAGAGACATAACAATCATTGATCATTCAGTAAGCAGAAACAGAAGGCAATTTGGGAAAAATCAAGTCAAAGGAGGGATTTTTGACCTAAGGAGGATCAACATAGCCTTGAGTGTGAGACAACGTGCTTTAGAGCACTATCCTCAATCTAGGGGTGCTCTGCAACACTCTGTCTCTTGACCAAACCTACGCTGGTGCCAGAGAGGCCATCCTAGGGGCTTGCAAGCAAAATTTTTACTAGGAAACTCTTCAAAAAGGTTGAAACAAGACCAATGGAAGCAAGTAAAATCTACTAGGGTGTACTAGGATGAAGGTAAACTACCCGGAACAATGATCATTCCCCAACAGAGTTGCCAATTTGTTATATGGAATTTTTCGTCTACGGATAAACAAAATTTCCCTAAGTGGGTAGCTACACCTAGAACAACAAATTTAAAGTGCTTAACCTTTTTCTATAGAAGATAAATAAGACAAGGGACCTACTTGTTATCTTTTGCTTTCCCTTTTTCTCCTTTGCTTGGATCCCGTCACTCCTTCTCGAACTTAATCTGCTCGATAAGTACCTGCAATCATAAACAAAAGACAAAAACTTATCAAATCAAGAGATCTATCCTCTATAAGCAAATATAATCGAAATCATTTACACATAGAATCATCACACATAAAGACAAGAATATGGGAAAAGGTGTGAACAACTTTATTAAGAAGAAGGAGAATTACAACCATGAAGTCTGATCCATTGTCACTCTTCTAGCTTGGGTTCCAACCAACATCACATCAAAAGCACAACACTTAGATAGCATAAAAGTACTTGCTTACAACCTCAAACCTCACACCAACAATATCTCCTTACAAATTCTCAAAGTCCAGCCCCTGATCACTTAGATGAGTGCTCAATTTATAGGAAAATGATGGTGGTTTGGTCATAAATGATGGTATTGAATGGCCTTCCAAACTTAGAGTTAGTTTCCATGGAGGAAGGGATGATAAGATAGGAGGTTACTTAACTCATTCCCTATCCAATTTCGAGCTCATAGGAGATGATAAGTGTGGGAATCTTTTAGATGGCTCAAGAAGATAAGAATATTCCCAGAACCCTATGCTGATTTCGTTCAATCTCGCCCAACGCAGGTCAAAGTGGGCCTAAGTGCTCTGGAAAGCACCTTTACATGGGCCTACCTGTACTGAAGTGCACTTACACCTGACCAAGGCTATGTTGGTCCCTCAAGGAAGCATTTCTAGAGGGCTTCAGGTCAAGAAAATCTTAGGGAAGGAGGCCTTTAGAATGATGACTTGTTTAGGGCATGTAGCAATTGAATTAGGGTTTGATGAGCCCTAATAGTACCAATTTAAATGATGGGAGTGATGTGCCCAAATGGATCTATAACACACGACCGCTCATTGCTGCATGAATTTTATTACAAAACGACAAATGTTTCCTGTCATACAAAGTTTAATAAAATTATAATAATCGTGATTATACAATGTAATTACACTAATTAAACTAACTTTATTAAACTAATTTAACCGCAATTACACTGTGAGATCCAAAAATTAATTACAACTAAACATACTTTATTCACCTAATCTAATCGCACTTAAATGGTGTGATTAAACAATTAAACATACTTATTTAACTCTAATGTGGCATTTAAACTAGTTGCACATTTTTTGATTTTCTAAAGCTATTTCTAATCATATTTATTTTTTTTGTTTTTTGAAATGAAGTGGAATTTTAATTGGCTCACTTGGGGGGGTATTTTCATTTTTTTATTATATTTTTTTTATTCTATATCCCCTTTCATTTTGTTTTGTTTTTTATTTTTCTTTTTCTTCGAAATAATTTGCAGAATGAAACATTATTTACAATATCTCATATATAAAAATTATCAGATAATCATCAATTGATCACTATAAATTATAGGATCCTAACACCCCCAAATTGATGCAAGAGTTGTTGTTGGTGCATGAAGAGGTTAGTGAAAGATAAGCATGCCTTTGACTGCCAGACCAAATTTGAAATAATATTCAATAGATGTTCATACACCAACTAGCCACTAGCCCAATTAAGGCTTCCTACGTATCCATTGTTTCAGTGCAAGATCTCTATGCAGCGCAGGAACTACATGACCTTTGGAAAACATGCATAAACATAGGCATTTTGATAAAAGAAAATAAGAAGTTACCTTGCTAACTTTAAATAAAAATATAATTTGGCTCAAATCTTCAATATTACATCAACAGAAAGGTGAAAGTGCAAGATAAAAATCTCAAAGTTGGTAAAACAAGGGCATAAACATGGTATCAAAGGGGTAAAAAGATGCATTGAATTCAATAATTATGGGGCCTCACAATGAACTTCTGAGATATAATGGTTACCAATATGAATTATTACTTTCATATATATATATATATTATTTGTTTTGATATGTTTTATTAATTATATGATCTCAAATATCATGGTTACAAATATGATTTTTATTATTATTTAATTATTTAATGTGATATGCATTATTATGATTTTTTTTCTTGAAAATTATATTAAAATATAATAAATTGAATTGATGGATTTTTAATTTAATACTTTTTACTATTTAATTATTATTATTTGGTTTAATATTTCATTTTATGAACACTACAACATCTCTTCCACATTAGGCTGACATTTAAATGTTTCAACTCATTTACAACCACTACAACATTCCCCATATTGAATTATAGAAAGCTATTTAGCACAATATTTTTTTTTAAATAATTTTATAATGAATTAGATAAAATAAATCTCTTGCATGGAATACCTCACTGTATCATGGATCAGTGTCATGGATCAATGGTAAAAGGCTTACCCACTTCTCTCAATTTTGTCAACCAAGCTTAATTGACCATTACAATCATGATTCCCATGGTATTAAGGTATATGGAAGAAAATTGTTTGTTAATGAGTGAATAGAGTGGTTTAAAGACTATATCCTCTTATATGGGATGGTAGTTTCAATTTTATTTTCTTATTATGTTTGAAGTGTTGAGTAGAATCATTTTCTATTGCATCATTCGTTATTTAGTTTAGTTGTTTAGTAATATAGTAGGTTAATTATTTAGTGGTTAGTGTAATATGCTATATAATTAGTAGGGTAGTGGCTTAATGCCTATAGCATAAATTTTGCTATATATTTTTAATTTTTCAATGAAATTATTCTATATTATTATTTTGATTGCCCATGGTGGTATGAGAAGTTGGAAGAATGATTATTCACTCATTGTAGATGACTTCCATGTGGCTGTGCAAGGAGGGATTAGTTTCCTTGGAAGGAAAACTTAAATCTAATGAAATTATTGATTCCATGGAATCTATGGAAGTAATGAAGGTCTATGTATGGTAAATTTGACCTTGATTATGTCAAGCAATGAGTACATGGAAGGCGTAACAAGATATGAGGAGGAAGTCATAGATTATTTTGACAATTTGTTAGAGGTACAATTGATTTGATCGAGCCTTGAATTTGGTCAATGAGGTGCTACATGGGATTATGAAAGGGAATATCATATGGGGTCAAGGCCACTACAGGAGACTGTCATGGAAATCCTAATTTAGATATATAGGAGTTAAGTGCATATGGTGCTAGAACCTTGAGACATATGAAGGAAGGGTGGATGAGCCTTTTTAGCAATAAATCCAAGGATCTTAAATGCATTATAGGTTCACCTCATGTAAGAAGTAATGATACTAATTATGCAAAGCCACCAACCCTAAACAATTGGATAGATAATGATGGCGGTTTCTCATGTGCAATGTATGATTTCATAAACCCATTGAATGATTTTTGTAACAAGTTTGATTTTATATACAACTATGTCATTGGTATGTATGTCTCATATTTATCCCTAGTTCCTTATCTCACTAATGCGAGTAAGTCTTATATCTTCTACATTGCACCTTGTGAATATGACAGGGTGTGATGGAATGCAATTATGTATTTCTCCTTTTATTAAGAATGTGAAGGGGAGATTACTTTCAATATAGTATGGATGTCTTCGCTTCCTTTTAGTACATATACATTGTTTGGAGTCTTGATTTCTCTTGCCACTAATTTTCTAGAATCATCCTTATTTTACCTTTAAAGTTAAATGTGACTTCATATTCTTTATAAAAAAAAAATTATTTACACTTACAATATTGTGCTTTATACCTTTAACAAGTATAACATTGTTAACATTAGTCAATTTATTATCATGGGTAGCTTTTTCTCTTCTGAATACTTTGGCTAATGTATCATCTCCAAGAATAAAAATATCACCCATGACCTCCTTTAGATAGAGAAACATGTTTTTATCTCCTATTATATGATGAGAACATCCATTGTCTATATAACATTGATTGTCTATGTCTTGAGCACATAAAGCTAAATTGAGCTTCTCTTTCCCCTCTTACTTCATTATCCATATCTTGTTACTTTGATTTCTATTGATAACATTTTCTTCTATTTTATTCTCCCTGATATGAGTAGGTTTCTTTTTTTTGAAAGGTTCTATAAACTTACTTTTGCAATTTTTTTCCTTGTGCCCAAAATTGTTACATATGTAACACTAAAACATGATATAAGAAGGGGGGAAATCATTGTGATTTTTGTTAGCATTCATATCATACCCTCTAGAGTTGTTTCTCACATAATCATTCTTTGAGATCTTATATGATCTCTTGATTTTATTCATAATATTCTAATTTCTTGCATACTATCTACAATATATTGGCTTACAACCAATGATATTAATGAAAATCAATAGCCATAGAAAATACTTTGATACCTAGAAGCAAACAACCTTGGAGGAAAAAATTATTTTGATTCTTTGTTGACTATTTTTTTGAGGGGGAGGTGGATTTTGGCGATTTTTGGCTTTGTGTCTCACTTTATTTAACTAATTTTGTATTCCCTTAAGTATGATAGCATAGTTCTTAGACTATTCTATCTTTGATTTGCTAGCACTAGGTTCCTCCTTGATAACTTCACGATAACTAATGACTATTTTAATAAACGAGGATCTCTTGTTGCTAAGTGTATTATCCAACATTTTAGAACTCCTTCCAAAAGCGAAGTATTTTCCTTTGTAAGATCATTTCTCAAGAAACAATATTAACTTCTATTTTCTCACATGACCCTTACTTTTCGGTCAACTAGCTAGTCACTACTTCATTCATTTTTCTTGCTTCTTCTAGTTGAATTTTAAGGGTGGCAACTATTTTATTTGTTTCATAATATTCCAATATTATCTCCTTCTATCTTTTTTTTTTTTATTCAGAGTCTCTTAATATATTTTAAAGTAGAGATAAGCTTCATCCTGGAATGTACCTTTTCATTAATATCTTCTTCTGAATTAGATTTCTCTAACTTAGAGTATTGAGCCTCCATGGTCATGAGTAGATATTCCTCTACATCCTTATCATATGCATAGCTACCATTATCTTTGGATGAGCCCCATATTTATTTTCCATCGTTATAATGTTTTCTCTCCTCTTCATGTTTTTCTCTATCACTACTATTTTTGAACTTGCATATGAACATCTAGAAGCAAGATGACCTATTCTTCTATAATTACAATAGAATAGTAGCTTACGTATGGATTGCATCTCTTCGACATCTTCCTCACCTTTATCTTCATCGTATGAATATGAATTGTTCTTTTGATGATCAACAACTTGAGCATTCGTGACTAGGGGATCTTATTCATCATCTAGTTCATTACTTGAGCAATCATGGTCTTCAATGTGTCCTTCTTCCTTCTAATATTATTTATCTATATTTTGTTCAAATGTAGTGTATATTTTATCTCCCTCATAGATACATTGCAACTTATCCAACATTTATTTTGCAGACTCATAATCAAGTACCATATTAGAATTAGAATTTGAAAACACACTGAAGATTGCCTTCATAACATTTGCATAATACGTATTGTTCTTCTTTCCATCAACTCTAGATAGTTATACATATAATTTAGGAGACATTAGATGAAATTCCATTCTTACCTTCTAGATTGCATGATTTGATCCTTTCAATAATGGTACTTCGTTTGGGGAAAAATCATCTTGGTCAACCATGGTCCCTTGTGATCCTTCTTATAGTGGTTAAATTGTTCCTTAAGGAACTTCACTCTGATACCAATTGTTAGAAACCATGATAATATTTGTGGGGGGGGGGAGGGGGCGGGGTGGCGGGGGTATTTAGTGTGGGGGGGGGGGTTGGGGTTGAATCAATATTATACAATTTTTAGCAATTTTTAAGATCTTCAAGTTATTAATAATGAACGACACAAAAATACCATAAATCAAATAGAGCAAACATAGATAAAGAGAAACATACATTTAAGTGGAAACCCATGTGGGGGGAAACGACAAAACTTATGTTTGAATATTATTGTAGCATCCAACCTATTGTTACATTCAATTTATTGGAACCAACCAGAAGGAGACACCCATACCCAAATATTTACATACACCAACATGAATGAGACATTAATCCCTTGATATTTACAAGCACCAACCTAAAGGAGACACCCGTGCCTTAATCTTTGTAGGGACCAACTTGAAGAAGACAATGAACCCTTGATATTTACATACATCAAATTATTTTTCTAACCCTAAATTATAGAGGATGGATAACCCCACTAACAAGTTGGCCTTAAATGTATTCGTTGACAATACTAAACCTTCTATTATTATACTATAATAAACAATTACAAAGGGGGAAAAACACTCAGGACCTCTCTAAATTGTTTTGTGACTTGGACTTCTATTTTGAAAATTTAATTAGGTGATCAAGAGGGAATATGACGAGATGGAATAAATTTTCCTTCATCCTCACTAATTTTTGGGTCCTTCCTATAGGTCTAGGGGCCTTCTTTTTCTCTCTATATCTAGGGAGAGACATTAGAGTGCTAAAATTTTATGGTCCATACAAGGACGAGATGGTTTACTAGGATATATTTTTTAAAATGGATAATTTCCAAATGGATTGGTTGTGATAGGGCAAGCTTGAACTCCACCTTAGGGACATTATAATTCTAGGGCCAAATATCTCAAATAGATTCTCTTTGTGAATTTTATTAAAAAATTATAAGAAACTAGTCTTTTGGATATTGAACTAACTAAACTATTTCTCACCTTGAGAAACAAGAGAGGTGGGGAAGCCAGAATCACTAACAATATTCATAGGTTTTAAATCTCTAAATATTTCCTAGATGAGTGTATTATGACCAAATAATGGGTGACCACTAGGGGAGAATCTAATAATAATCGTGTTGTGTTAGAAGTGACACCTACAAAAGAGAAACCTACTAGTCCTTTTGGACTAAATCCGAAATGGTTGAAGATAAAAGATTTTGTAGGAAACATCAAATCTATTTGGAAACCTTATAATGGTAACTTAATAAAGTATGTTCCAATTGAATTCACCAAAATTTAAAAGAGGAAAAAAGGTAGTTACATTTGGGCGAGGGAAAAAAGACTATGGGAATATAAGGTTCTTAAAGGAGTAGAGGAAGTCTTGGAGGCACTCTACAATTTTAAAGTCCTTGGGTATACAAGGTGATGTAGGAGCATCAAGGCCCTCTTCATTTGTAAATATGGAATAAAAAGGGGGGTGTGATTAGTTTAAAACATTTTGTTATTTTTAATAAAATAGGGAGTGTTTTAGGCATAAAAGCAATAGATGTGGATAAGGAAAGCTTTTCTATTTTAGAACAGGGAAAAAGATGGGAAAAAGCCTCAAGATGCTTTTCACCATGTGTATGCGTTGCATGTAGACTCTTAGAGGTTTTAGTTGAGTGATCTTAGGATTTTTTAATCATGTTAAGTTTTATAAATAATGTAGCTCAAGGACATTGAGGATCAGAGAGAGTGAGGAGAATGGGGAGTTTGAAGAATAGAGGCCATGAATAGGCATGATGTCTCTTTAAATATTTTATTTTTTAATAATTATTCTCATTTTTTTTGTGTGCATATGGTTGGTTGTGATCTCAGTTAGTTTTATTGTTTTTATTGAAGACCTATGGTTAGAACGCTGTATGAAATTTTGGCATCAGAGATCGGGTGAGAGATGAGATGCATGTTTATGAGAAAAGAGTTTAAAGATCTTGGTTATGCAGGGTTGACCCTGCATCAAGTGGTATCAGAGCGGGAACAATTTCCTTTGAAGGTTCAAGTGTTTTTTTTTTTTGTTAATTGCATGTGATGATTTTTGGGACTCATAAGTATTGATCTACAGGAATAGTGAAGAAATCTCAGCGGAAAGAAGGAGAAGTGAATGTGGAAAAGTTGCATATGGGAGAAGCCTACAGGAGCAGTAGAGGATGCTCAAAAGGTTCGAGCAGAGAACTAATGATTACCAAGAGACTAGATCCGGAGGGAAGGATTGGTGAGGTAAGTGGCAGCAAGAGAGTTTGCTGCGGCAGAGGCTTCATGCAACTCATAGGGGAGCAACTTATGGCGATGGAGAAGACTACTAAAAGTCATAAAGGAGAAAGCAGAGGTTCAGAGAGAAGCCACAGAGATGAGATGACTACAGGAGTTCGAGAAAGAAAGATTGCATAAATAAAGGCACAGTTACAGATACTGGAAGAACGGTTGTAGGAGCAGGAAAAGCAGAAAGGAAAATGGATCTTTCTACTAAAGGGAAAGAGAGTGATCTGGCGACAATTGCAGAGGAGGTTGAGGCAAATTCTCATTGCCTTGGTGAGAAAGGGACTTAGAATTCTTGTGCCAGAGATGAAATTTGAAAACCCCACATGCAGATTTGTTCAAAGGAAACTGTTGAAGGAAGTAGTGAGGACTAAAAAGACTTGCAGTTTAAAAACGGATGAGTTGTGTATGTTTGCAGGTGCAGAGGAGGTTTCCATTGGTGAAACAGAGGGAAAAATCATTAATGATTTCTTGAATTATTGGGCAAATCCAGGTGAGCTGGATAATGTGGACTCTTGTGTTTGTATAGCTGACAATTGTGATGACAATTGTGATGTGATTACAGGTGTTGAGGAGGATGTGCCATCTTATGAAATTGTTACAGCACAAGAGGAAGTTATTGTGGAAGTGAATCAGTCTGAAGCACAAATAAAGGAAGTAATAATGGATACTGAAAGTTTATGTATGAATGCAGGTGATGATGAGGTGCTTCAGCGATGCTATAGAGAGATTGCATTGTTAGAATATTGGTTGGAGAATCCACAATATGATAGGGAGATTGCAGAAGAAAGAGGCCAGTGCAGTGAACCAGAAGAAAAAGTTGCAGATGAAATTGTAGGTGATGAGCCAAAGCATGTTGCAGAGGGACAGGAAGTTTGGGAGGTAGCAACATCTATGGCGACAGCGGCAACAACATTCATAGTGACAGCTGAGACAACAATGGTAGCAGCAGAAGAGGCACTGATGCCTTATGTTTTTTATTCTAACAATTGTTTTGTGAGTACAGGTCTTATTGAAGATGCTGGAGAAAATTTGTTAGACAAAGAAATTGAACTGATGAAGCGGGTGATGGTGAAAGAATCCCGGAGGAGACCAGTAGCAGTGAAGCAAAAGAGCAGCAGCAAGAGGAAGACAACAAAAGATTGTAAGAGTGCAGCCACTGGAGCAAAGCAGCATAAGGTATGGAGACCTGGATAAGAACAATAGACAAAAGCAACGGCAAATAGAAACTTACAGCACAAAGTATGGGATCCAGGCACATGATCAGGAGATCATGATTAATTTTAAGGTTGGGTGTATGATGCAGGAGCATCAAGACCCTCTTCATTTGTAAATATGGAATAAAAAGAGGGGTGTGATTAGTTTAAAATATTTTTTTATTTTTAATAAAATAGGGAGTGTTTTAGGCATAAAAGCAATAGATGTGGATAAGGAAAGCTTTTCTATTTTAGAACAGGGAAAAAGATGGGAAAAAGCCTCAAGATGCTTTTCACCATGTGTATGCATTGCATGTAGACTCTTAGAGGTTTTAGTTGAGTGATTTTAGGATTTTTTAATCATGTTAAGTTTTATAAATAATGTAGCCTCAAGGACATTGAGGATCAGAGAGAGTGAGAGAGAATGAGGGAGTATGAAGAATAAGAGGCCATGAATAGGCCATGATGTCTCTTGTAAATATTCTATTTCTTAATTAATTATTCTCATATATTTTTGTGTGCATATGGTTGGTGTGATCTTCAGTTAGTTTTATTGTTTTTATTGAAGACCTATGGTTAGAACGCTGTATGAAATTTTGGCATCAGAGATCGGGTGAGAGATGAGATGCATGTTTATGAGAAAAGAGTTTAAAGATCCTGGTTATGCAGGGTTGACCCTGCATCACAAGGAACCAAAAATTGAAGTCAATAGAAGATAAAATGAGGTACATTATTTTGGAAAATTAAAAATAATGGAGACTCAAGAGTTGGACATTGTGGTAATAGGTTAGGGATGAGAATACAAAATTCTTTCATATGTATGCAAACTATAGAAATAATATTAGTTATATTTGGAAACGTGATAAGGGAGATAGTACTTAGGAAAATAACTTCAAGGACATGGAATTTGAGGGAGTAAATAATTTCTCCTACCTTTTCAAAGAAGGCACACTTGCTACAATAACATAAGTGACTACGTTGTCAAACTCCTTCCCTTATTTCATCAATAAAGAAAATAATTAGGCTTGATAGAAGAAGTTGTTAAAGAAGAACTATATTAGATTTTATACAATTTTCAAAAGGATAAAATTCCTAGGCTTGATGGCCTATTAGTGAATTTTTTCTTGGGATATTATGAATTTATAAAAGGAATATTTTATGAATATTTTTGGAGAATACACGAACATAGGGAAATATAATGGCAACCTTTAATACATCATTCCCATCATTGATTCCTAAATAAGATATCCCTACAACCTTTGAGAAATTGACCCATATTTTTATGAAACTAGTTATTCAAAATTATATCATAAGTAATTGTTATAATACTGAAAATGGCTCTTTGAAATCAAATCTTTTAAGAACATTCTTTTTAGAGGGAAGGAAAATTCATGAGGAAATTGAAACATCCCAAGAATGCATACATTTAATAAAGGTTAGGAACCACATGTTGATGGTGATTAAAGTGGACCTATCCACAACTTATGAAAGGGTAAGTTGGGTTTACATTATACTAGTTTTAATGCATTTAGGTTTTTGTCATTATTTTGTTAGTTGGATAATGAATTGTATTTCCTCGATATATTTTATCATTTTATTAAATGGAGCAGCAAACATTTTCTTCATATCATGGAGGGGCCTTAGACAAGGATTTCCTCTATCCCCCCTTCTATTTCTTTCAATAATTAAAGGATTAAGTAGGCTACTTAAAGAAGTAGAAGAAACTAGTAGAATTCGAGGGGTACCTATCATAGTATCTTGCAATGTTACACATCTCCTATTTATAGATTGTAAAGGCACCGAAAGATTCATTGGTAAATTCAAGGGTCTTATGGATTTGTTTTTTGTAAAGAAACTAGAATGGTAAATAATACGAAAAAACATATGATGATCTTATGGGGGATACCTGAGTAGGAAAATGACTTTATTACTCAATAGTATTTCCCTATAATATGATTGATCTAGAACAAGGATTGAAGTATTTTTTTTTCCTTTTTGAATCCAAATCAATGTAAAAAAAGGTGATTGGAAGAGGATGACAACTAAAGTGGAGAATAAATTAAATGCCTAGTGCAATATGTGGTTGTATATGAGAGGTTTTTTGGTTTTGATAAAAGGAGTTTTCAAAGAAATTTTTGTCTACTAGATATCACTTACATACGTTCCATAAAATATTTTGAAATTAATTAAGAAATGGTGCTACAAGTTTATCTAGTATATAGACCGAAATAAGAAATAACTATTACTAACATCATGGAAAAAGTTGGCATTATCAATAACCATTAGATGATGGTACCTCAAAATTCCTTTCTCTTTTTAAAGGATCTTACTAAACAAATGTTGAGAGACTCAAAGTTATTTATTAAATAAATGCACAAATAAATTTCGCTTAGAAATTACAACTCTTCAATGATAAAGTTCTCAACCTACTTACATACTTTTCATATACATCTCTATGTCATATTTATAGGGACATGAATAGTCTTGTAAACATGCTTTGAAGAGATAGATTTGGGCTTCATTCGAGAACTTGGATTATTACAGTAATAAAATATAGACATAATACAAAATATTGCCATGAACAATAGACTTTATTTTAGTGATTTTAGTTTGTCTTAGATTTCGTATAATGCTAGGCTTTTTCAAATCTCTAGATAAAGGATTAATGTAATATTTCGGATGTCTTTTTTTGAACAAGTTAATTTTCTAGAATCAATTTTCATATTTTGTAAGTGATGATGGATCATACATAGGAATGTCACATGAAGTAGGAATGTCACATGAAGAGATGAAAATAAAATTTGAAAGGCATGGTAAACTAAGTAGGCATTTTTGTTATGTTAATAGAATTATAGATATTTCCCTTGGAAAAGGGAAGTAGGTTAATGGTGGGTGGAATATTAAATTAATGGCTAATAAGTTAAGTGTTAAGGTTCAATGGATTAGTGATTAATGGTTAAGGTTCCATGTGTTAGTTGTTTAAGGGTTAGCATATTAACAAATTATTAGTTTGGTGAATTAATGAGTTAGTAAGTTAATTCTTATTAGGTTAGGTTATTGGGTGAGCAATTAATTTGGTTAATAATTAATATGTTAGTGGGTATGGTTTAGGAGTTAGTGGATTAATGGTTATGCATTAGTCACTTATATGGTAATTAGTTAGCGAGCACATAATAATTATAAAAGAAATAGAGTAATGAATTTTTTTTTTTTTATTAAAGGTATTTATGATTTTTTTGTTAGCTATATCTATGTGGTTTTGAACAAATGATATTCACACAAAGAGTGCCTTAATATTACACCTTATCACCATTGAATATTTTTGCCCCATGGGAAAGTATTTATGAACTTTTATTGCCATTTTATCTTTGGTTTAAATTTAATAATTAAAAGTGATAGATGAGTTAATACTCTTTTAAAATCCCAAAGCCTTATTATAATTATTAAAATGCAACAACAACAACATAATTAAAGTAAATGTATTTATGAATTTTTGAAAAGAAATGTTTATTTTATCATCAATTTCTTAATCATTAAAAGTGGTAAATGGGTTAATACTTCTTAAAATCATAAAAACCTACTATAGTTATTAATAAATGATGATGAAAATGAAGATGATGATAATGGTGATAGTGATGAGGATTAGGATGATGATGACAATATTGAGGAATTGAAAAATATGAGAATGATAATGATGATTTTTTCAATGTCCTTTAAACTCACTTGGTATTTAGGACTTAAAAAATACATTGATAACAATGATGAAAATGGATGATGATGACATTTTTTAGTGTCCTTTAGATCAACTTGGTTTTTAAGACCTAGAAAAGGGAGTGAAAAAAGAGAACTAAAAAATCAAAATCATAAAAATATTTACGTAGATAGTGGTTTTGATGTGATCTTAATTAAATTCACACTAAAATGTCTCACATTAATTTGGTTATCTATGTTTAGGATTTCTTGAACTAAGTAGTGACTATAAATACAATATAAGCACATCCAATATCATTGTATAAGGCCATTTAAAAAGGAAATAAGTTTCATCTTCCATCACCTCTAAGTTGCAATGGTTTTTTTCCTCCTATTTTTTTTGTATTTTTTTTTTTTTATATTTATGAATGTATACAATAATAATGAGAATGATAATGATGAATTTTCAATGTCCTTTAAACAGACTTGGTATTTAGGACTCAAAAAATACAATGATGATAGTGATCACAATGGATGATGATGACATTTTTTAATTTCCTTTTGACCAACTTGGTCTTTAATACCTAGAAAAGAGAGTGAGAAAAGTGAACTAAAAAATCAAAATCATAAAAGTATTTATGTAGATAGTGGTTTAATGTGAGTTTAATTAAATTCACAATACAATCTCTCAGATTAATTTGGTTATGTATGTTTAGGATTTCTTGAACTAAGTTGTGACATAATATAATTATAAGCACATCCAATATTATTGTATAATGCCATCTTAAAAAAAATTTCATCTCAATCCCTGTATGTTGTAATGGTTTGTTCTCTAATTTTGGCTTTTTTATTATATTTATGAATTTAATAATATAATAATAATATTGATAATTACACACCTACACACGACACACAACTTGGAATGGATACACTAGAATCCAGTGTACTTCCCATCACCCTTCACATACATTGTCTATTTCACTGAGTTTCCCTCTAAGACATTGCCCATATCATTACATTTTGTGGATGGTAAAACAAGTAAGTCACCAGCTCTGATTACAACACCTTGCCCCAAGGGAATTAAAGAGATTCAAACCTGTGATCAACAACAACTAGCAATAATATCAAACATCACGTCTAGCTGCAAACCACTTGAGCTAGGCTAGGGTTCATGATGTGATTTTATATGGTGTATGGATATGGGGTTTAAGGCCAAATTTATTATGCAATATGCTGCATTTATTATTTTTGGGTAAAGAAAAAATTGCATGGACCATATATTCTCTCTTTTCATGATTGTCACAAGTCCAAAGGGGTGATTTGAATGACCACCATACCCCCTCATAATATTATTTTGGAAATCATGTAATTAGATAATGAGAAAGGAGATGTAAAACATAATTCCTCCAAGGCCCCATGGAACATCATCTTAAAAGTGGTATATAAGGTAATGAAGTTCCTCTTAATGGTTTCTCTATGGCTACTCAATATTATGAATTCCAATTTTTGAAAAATTGAATGAGAAAACATTGTTGAGATATTTTATGGGGTATATCCCACTAGAGTTTGTGATCAACTCTTAAGATGTGGCATGACAACCTCAGTTGAATTTTCATATCCATCTATATCCTAAATATGGGATTTCTTAAAAAAATTCTTTTAGTCAAGAGAGTCATTATCATCAAGTGATATCCTTGGATATGCTACAATGCATGGATGTGTCAAAATACCTTGGTCATGCTTATTAAATTGTAAGGGATTTTTTTCATGGTGAATGCCTCTTGAATTTACTATCTCTTAGTAGAATTCCTAGGCTCCCCTTTCAATTTAGGGATTATTTTGGAGGGTATCTTAGTGTCAATTGATATTTTTATTTTTCATGCTAACTAGCCTAGTTCTATTACTTGCATCATAAAAAGAGGTTGTCTCATGAATGATATTCCCCAAGGATTTAAAGGGAATTTATATATATCTTAAGGGGAGTGCAAGTAATCCTATAGCTACTGAGATATGCCATCAATCTCAATAAAGAATCTTCAATTTTTAAATCCCATGTGATAGGAATACACATCTCTCCTTGTCCATAAACAATGATGCCACTCCAAGAGTGGAGAAAAAAACAAGTCCAACCCATTAAGCCTCACAAAAAATAGACAATGAAGGATTAAATTGGGTGATAATAAAGGGAAAGGTTCCCCATAATTTTATTTCCACATTTGGCTCCATGGTTTTATAATCTCCAATAAGGTTCTTGGAACAACTCCTACCCATCTTAGAAGAAGCCTTAAACTTCTCTGATGGTTAGAGAGCCTCCTAGTAGATCCTAGCTTACTACACCACAATAGGGTGGCGACCTTCTTTTAGCGATTTTCACTATGCTAATTATGGAACCTAGTGAGAGGTTTGAAACCTCACCAACAAAGTAGATAATAGTTATGCACTCAATATTTCCCAATAGTTAATGTTTTATACTAGAAATGAAAGGAGAATAAGAAAGAGGAAAACTTAGTGAAGGAATTTGTTTGTGATGATTGTGAAATTTTTTGTTAATTTAATTATAGAAAATATATTTTGATATACCTTCACATAATAAAAAAAAAAACACCTTCCTCATTACCATACTAATATTTATAAAAGTTCAAATAGCATTATAAAACATAAACCCTAACTATGTCTAGGTCATTCATTTAGCCAAAATTCCTAACATTCTAATATAATACACATAATAAAAAAAACATGAAGAATTATGGAGTTAAGAAGGGATTTATATAAATGAAAAAATAATTGCAAATAAAGATCATTTTACTTAATCATATTGTGGTACCTCAATCACCTAAGTTTAGGTTCCTCCATCCTCAACCAATTAATCAAACTCTTACTCAACAAGGAAAAAAATGTTACTTTGGTAAGGGATCCAAGGAGTGGCTCAAAAATCCCTACACAACACTTAGGCTTGGAGAACTATACCACTTTTTCATAGGGAGAGTATTTAGGGAAAAGGTAATTTAGAAATATTTAGCCATTTTTCTCCAACATAAAGATGTATCCCTTCATTCAACAAAGTAACTCTCATTTGTATTCCTAGAATGTAGTTCCATAAAATGGGATTAAGTATATAGGATACACAAGTTTACAAAATCCACAATCTCCACCCAAGGCTAATGCATTTTTCTTTTTATTTATTTTTTGAGTCCATTTTGAAGGCATGTGTGGGTTGATGACTAGAAACCTAAATGTTGTGCAAGAGTTTGCTTTTGCAAGGCATGTGCAGAAAGTTAGAGGCCTCAAACATTAGCTAAAGGCTTAACTTATTGGTTTGACCAATGGTAGTCACTTAATTAAACTCAATTATTAAAGGACCAAATACTGCTATAATATAATCTCCCTAATATGTGAGGGAAATTGAAGATACGATGTTTGAAATACTATAAATACAAGAGGATATTTTCAAGTGAATCAAGTCAGACTTTGGTTGACCACAAATTGGGAGGGTACTTAGAAAAAAAGCAAATTTAAAAAGTGTCCCTCTTCTCCAAGGTAGGCATACCCATGCCAAAGTGGAAAACAAGCATGGAAACAAAATCAATTAGATTAGAGGTCCATGAAGTATATAGATCGTAAAATAATGGTCATGAAATCATACACAATTGATCCATGTAAAATCAATATCATAATCATTTAAGGCATATTTATGTCTCAGTGTAGATAAAGAGAACAATTGGATTTATGAAAATATCAAACAATTCCTCCAAGGTACCAATTTGGTATATAAGTTAGTGGTACCTTCAAATAAATTTAGGTGATATCAATAGGGATGTCACTACGTTCCAAAATATTCAATCCAAATATATTGCAATGTACAAATCTACACCATGTAAATAAGTGCACTAATGTAAAACCTCTGAGAAACCATCTAGTCACATGTCATTGATGTATACCCTTTCTAAATCAAAGGAAAGCCAATGATGATGATAATGGGAACCAATATACATATGAAATCCTACCAATGTGTATATATGTGCTAATATTAATACTTGTAGAATGAACCCTTAAGAGTCATTGATGAATACCCATTGTCAACTACAATGGAACCTATCACTAATGACTACAACCCCTAAGTATTATAAATATCAACAAGTTTCAATCTCATAGAAATGATTCATATTCATTAGGATGAAATTCATTGTGAGGGAATTAAAGTACCCACATTAACCAACACAAAATAAGAACAATAACATGACTTGACTTGAATTTTTAGACATGAACTAATTGATAGAGAAACCAACCAGGTACAAATTCAAATGCACCAAATTAAAATAGTATGGAAGAGAAATTCTCCAAGTAGAAACCATTAATGAAAATCATTGTTGAAGGTGAGGAATTCAACTATTGAGGAGAACGAAATCCAATATTATCAGTAATGTCACTATGTGAGTAAAGGTATCAACATTAAGCACGTGGTAGATTACTATGTCAATAACCATTAATGAATATCATCTCCTAAGCATAAGAAAAACTATTAATGATGAAAGTGCGTGCCAAGGTACTAATGATATCTAAGTATATCTTCTATATCAATGTGCTGTAATTGATATGAAAAGACTTCTAATGAGAAGGAAATGGTGTTTCCTTCCGTATAAGCACAAGGAAAAGCATGGGATGGGATTATGAACTTGGAAAAAACATAACATAGGAAATGTTCGAAATGGAAAATCATGGAAATTGAGAAATTGTTAAAATAAGGTTATCAAACTTAGAACTTCCCTTAAACATTAGCATGATGCAATGATGACATGGGTAGAAAATAACACCAAAAGATAGTAATGAAATAAAATATCAACATAGAAGGAATCAAGGCATGTACCATAAGGAATGGAAGAGTAACCAATCATAAGAATTTGAAGGTGGATTGAAAAACATGGTATAAATACTAAGGCATAGATAAACCCAACTTTATGATAAAGGAGCCAAAACAAGTTCTTTGTTCAAGGGTTCCATGCCACAGATAGAAAAAATCATAAAGATGTTGATTCTTTCCAACTTTTATCTTTTTATAAATATTTGATATTTTATCTTTTTTCATATTAGAAATCCTAAAAAAGTAGTAATGGATGTTATAATATAGTGAAGGAGAAAATTGTGTTAATGACGTGTAACTACATTCTAGGTACATGGAACAAACCTATGCAAAATATAAAAGCGTGATGTGTTGAATGTAGACACCTATATGTGTTCCTCCTCCAAGGTAGAAATAACTGGCCTACAAAAGATTCAAGGAAAGGAAAGAATTGATAATTAGTGAAGAATGAATTTATAAGAATCAACAAGTAGCCAAGAATGGAAATAAACATATAGTGATGCATAATAAAAAATATCCAAATATAAAGGTGGGAATCCCATGGGAGTTGGATGTGTAATATTCTTTGCATTATTATCCCCACACACTATATACATGTGCTAAGGGTGTCATAGGGGGATCAGATCCCTTGCAAAAAAATTGGTAGTTTTTTGGTCCATTTTTTGGTGGTTTTCATCAACATAGTTTTTTGGTACATGGTTTTCTGATTTTGGTTAAGAAATTAAGCTGTGTAAATATTTCGCATATATTAGTTTTTTTTTTTTTTTTTTTTTTTTATAGTGAAAGATTCTATATATTTTTAATGGTGGTGCTAAAATAATGAAGTTAGAGGTGTGACTCTAAACATTTTCTAGATTTATCAATTAAGGGTTTCTTGGGTAAATCTCTAACTATTGTGTGAATGGTATTGTTTTCTTATCTATTTTATTAAGAATTTTTTTATGCATTTTGTTAGGCTACTTAAGTGCGTAAAATAGGACATGATATGTGTATCAATTCCAAGTGTTCATAAACTTAGAAGCACAATATAATATATAAAGAGCTAGGCTAGATTGGTTGCCACATTTAAAAACTAAGTACTAAAAGTTAGCAAATCAAGGTAAAAACTTAGAATTCTAGAAAAAGTTAAAGGGATAAGCTAGGAAAGCATGAAATGAAACTTCAACTAATCGCATTGCCTGGAAAATAAAGCATACATACTTGAAATATGAACACTTAGGATTGGGTATGCACTAAGACCTCTCACATAGATCGCAATATTCTACACAATCATGTTAAAAATATGTGCAAGTTTTCACTCTAAAATCAAATGCTTATAAATGAAAAAAATTGGAAACAATGCTTGAGGTTTAATTTGATGGGTTGGTAGTTTACTAGGGCCTTTTATACTAGTAAAAGTAGATAGAAACTATGGTAGTTGTTTATCGAATATATTAAACTCAACCTAACACTACTTAAAGAGTCAAGAATTCTCAATGGCCTTTTCCACTTGTGAGAGAGAAAGTGGATGGATACTCAGGTAGTCTTTTTCTCAACTCATTAGTTGGTGTATACTTAATTCATTGATTTAATATAAGTAGCCTTTTCTCAACTGATAAGTTGGTGTATACTTAATTCATTTATTTAATAGATAATAAATCTGAAGAAGCAAGGAGCTATGATGCTTGTTGATGCAACACTAAGTGAGAAGTTATGGGATAGTTAGGGCCTTTTACATCAAGAAAGGTACTTGATGATAGTCTTGGTCCTCTACTTAACTTACCAATTAGCATTTATTCATAGGTAGAAACTATTCTATGATAATGAACAATACTTTAAACAATAAAATAAGGATAACAAGTTCATATGCAAACTATAAGTACAATAGCATAAAATGACAAGTATGAACAAGACAATTGAGAAGGCATAAAACTTAAAAGCTATAAAATATGAACATGAATGAAACACATATAACCAATATGTGCTATAATATATAAGATGAAAAACAAATGAAATGGAGTGTACATGCTCATATTGTGGGGACCCTCCATACCTTAGTAAGCACATCAATAGACTACCAACAATTGGAAATCAAAATAGATACATGTATTACATGAAATAAATCTAAATCAAACCTCAAAGCTAAAGTCTAAGCTCACAAAATATTTCTTTAATGTCTTGAAATTACAAGCTTACTTAGAAAGCACCATTTTCTTGTTTTTATAGAAAAAAGTGAAAGACATAAAAATTCTTGTTTATTATTATGGGATATCCTCGGACTATAAATAGGTCAAGTCAACCTTATGATGGGATTAGATCATGGAGAAAAACAATAAAAGTAAGATATAAGTGAAAATACAAAAATACCCTATGTTTTTGTCACTAGACTGGACACATTGATCGCATGTTAACTGGGTATCTTAGGGTTGATTATGGTCGATCGGATAGGTAGTCATCCATATTGGGACACTAGATGAAAAAATTGTCTCATATTTCACCCAGGTGGCTTGCATATATGAAAGAAAATGATGAATTATGAGATTTGATGTTGTTGTAACTATGTTTTACAATGTAATTATTTCATAAATTTCTAAAAACTAAGAATTACAAACAAAATACCTTGGGGAATGTATTTATTAGGGAAAATATGATAAAAAGGTATCAAAAGAAACTTGAAATGGATTTATTAAGACGAAATGGATTTATTAAGACGAAATGGAAAAATTAAGTCATAATGAAGGACTATCATGTCCTCAAGCTCAAAAAATGTATCACAAAAATGTGTGGTTGTCCCTATCAAATAATTTTTTTTGCATGAAGAAATATGTCTACATTATCCCTAGATAGTGTTGGAAATGTAGATCACTACTAAGAGGGTGGGGTGAATCAATAGTGAAGATAAATAATTTAATTTTTTTTTTTTTTTTGGTTTATCGAATAAAAATACACATCAATTCATTAGTATATATGAGAATACAATAACATCAAATAGTCAACATATAAAATCCATGACACAACAAGATAATGATGCACAAGAGACACAAGTAATTATGGTGGAAACCTCGAAGGGACAAAAGCCACCCTGTTGTTGCTGCATTTCTCTAATTCTTTTGTTAATTCTTCAAATATCTACTACCTCTTTTACCTTTCCACCACTAGCAAGGAGCCACGACCCCTATAAAAATTTAGCTAGCCATGACCAACAGGGAGCCATAACCCCCATAAAATTTAGTTGGCCACTACCCCTATGTTAGCAAGTGACCACTTGCTGGAGGCCCAAACCTCCTCAGTTACTCAGGGCCATGATCTCATCCAGTTTAAAACTAGACCTCAATAATCAAAGAAACTCTCTCTGCAACATAATATCAATATTTCAAAAACATCATATCTCCATACCAAAAGTCCTCTCTTGATCACACATTCCAACCATTAACTATAGTGTAAAGAAAAACAAGACATAACATCTACGATGATGGACTCAAACTCTGCAAATCCTCATCAATTTTGAACACTGCTACCTACATACAACACTTTTATCCATGTTCTTTATCTCTCCTACTGCTATCAAATCAATGATCTCCTACAAGTGTACATTCTATCTCCTCATTTCCTACATAGCAATCTTTGATTTTATTTTGATATTTAGTGAGCTCCTATAGCCACATTACTTCACTCTCAATACCCTCTCAATGGCTCATACTCAACATATATCTAACCACAACTCCTCAAGGAATTCTCTTAAGTAATGTTTCTCCTTGATTTTCAACTTTGATCATCTTCTGGATGAATAAGAGCCTTCCTAGAACTATTTGACCATTTACCATGTGCAAAAACCATAGTAAATTCCCATGGAATTAATTGAGTGTGTGCATATTTTGGGAAATTAACTTACAATAATCTTAGTTAGGAAAATATGGGCATCCTAGAGACAATCATTGCTAGGATCATATGAGCGTGCCAGTAAAAATAGAATGATTTTTTCATTATGTACAACTACTTCCTAGAGATGATGGCTCAACACTTCATCTTTGTATCCTCCTTCCACCAATTTTGGAGCTTATCTTTAGTACATTAAGATGTAGGATTTAGAAATTACAACAACCATAAAAGAGCATACATAAGACCTAGGACAAGGCATAGAAATCATAATTCCAACGATAAACATTGGTTGACATCAATGGAAACACTACAATGCCAACAAGCTCCCTCTTTGACATTGATGTTGAAATCATGATTACAAGGATAAACATTGGTTGACATCAATGACAACATTACAATGCCAACAAGATCCCCCTTTGGCATTGATGTCAAGCTGAACCTGAACCTGACCTATGAAGTTGAGCTCAATACTCTCTCCCCCTTTGACATCAATGTCAAGGGGCAATACATAGCAAGGAAAACACACAGTATATATCAATGACAGGTACAATGCCAAGTGTAGCATACTCCCCTTGAGGGGTTTCCTCTTAAATTCCCCCTGAGCTGCTGAACATGATGTTACCACAGAAATGATACTAATTGATCTTTTGATGAAATCTGATATCTTATGCAAGATACACATGTAAAACAAGGATCTCAACTGCCAAACATGTTTCTAGCTAGCACTACCACCAAACATCATTACAATATGATTTGTAATGAGATACATGGCTTCATGATAATACATAGTTGTAACAATGATGCACAACAACCCATACAAGGATGAAATAACTCATATCTCTCTCTTTAAGCATGCTTAACTCATGGCTACACAACCAACATGACCCATTGATAAAAACAACAAAATTACAGGGATTTATCTCTTACTCTAGGGTGCATAGATGGATGATACAAAATGATCCATTACAATACATGCCTAACACCTTGGATCACCTCTATCCATCACCGATACAAGACCGATAAATTCTCATCCACAAGCCCATGCATGGATGTCACAAGCACTACTCAAATCCGTACAAGAGTGCTCTCTTCAATGCATGCCTAATAGAATAGTATAATGCAAGTTCCTGGCACTATGAGAAATAATATGTGCTCTACATAGAAACAAAAATATCACAATACATAACACATGATAACATGTGTCAAAATCTTAAAACCTCAGCCATAGTCTAAGATCTCAACAACAACAAACGACAATACATGGCAATGCTTAGTGGCCTAACAACAACATACAAATGCAATGTGATGAAGGCACTTGCAACATGAAAACCTTCATAGCAATAGAAATAATGATAAAAAACATAGCACACCAATCAACACTAGATATCAGTCCTCTATAGCAAAAACATGGTAGTAAAACAACCACCACAAGAAGCATAAACCTCCACAAGATAATATGAATTAGTAGTAGTAACATGAATAGAATGATGTAGAGGTATTAGCATGACATATTACTCCAAAAATCCTCCTCATAAATATAAGAATTATACATCTATTGGGCTCAACAACATGGAGCCATACTCTTGCAACATAAGCTTTAGCTCTGGACAACAAATAAAAAACAACAAGAACATCTCTAGCAACAAATTAATCAATACATTAACATACTCTCAAGGAAAAATATCAAAAAACAACATCATCACAAAAACCCTAAGTGGATCTCAATCATCAATAACTTTGTTGAGTAGCCAAGAAAATAATGTGTCAAGTGAGTATAAATCAACCCCCTGAATTGTACAATAGAAACAACAAAATAACATAGATCCATCATGATCAACTTCTAATTCATTTACATACCATCCATAGATATCTATCACTAGAATAATACAAGTAGTTGCAACCATAAACAGTAAGTTCCATACACCACTATCATTTTGTTCTCCACAGAAGCATGACAATCTCAGCCTCGCTATAAATATAAACAACTTTCACATACAATAATAACAATTATACATGGCATATTATGAGCTCTTATACTAAGTCAAATAATTATCAAGATATAATACCAATTGCTTCCCCAAGACAATATAAGACAACTGCATATGAATCATACAAGACTAGTACATGAGTCGTGAAAGCCCACGTCACATACTCCTCAAACTCTGATAAATCCTACAGTAAACCAATGCCAAATAAGCACATTGCATGAGGAACATAGCAAACTCTTCCAAGCAATGTATTCTTTTTTTATGCTAACAGGGGATCATAATTGTAATAATGAATCACTAAAACTCTAGAAGCATATGAGATGCTCCCCCTTGGACATGTGACATCTTCATATAATCTCCACACCTTGGAAAAAATCTCTCTCGTAGAGATTTGTACTCATGCTCACATCACAAAACTGCTATCAATACCCTGATCACAATAGCCTAAACAAATGCAACATTAGTAGCATAAATCTTGCAACATATACTCAACATAAAAAAGGATAAGCATCAACAAACCATAACTGCATATATCAATTAGACTTGGTTACCATGTCTTCAAAAATACCATTAGGATCTTAACAAACAACTACTCATGACTGAACCAATAAATATCACTGCTAAAGATAGAGATAAACTAGTAGCATAAAGTAAACCTTGCATAGCTCCCCTTGAGCTCATGCACCTCCTCAACAAGCAAATATGTTCACACACACTACATCTACTATGGCTACATCTTCAATGGTCCTTCATGCAAAATCATCACGCACCATATTCTCCCTTGAGGCCATGTGAGCCTCAATTTCTCCTTTCAGACTCTTGCTGCTCCTCCTTCCACCAAACCTTGAGGGTTGATTTCTGACATGCACTTCACTTTTTGGCTTCTTGTTTGGTCTACTTTGCATGATATTTTCTTTTTGACTGGATAGCTTTAAAAATCTTGGTACCTTGCAATCTTTTGTCATATGGCCAATATTTTCACACATGTAGCACCCGATGTGACCAAAGAATGGGGGAAAGGACTTGTATCTCCTCATATTCCTTCTATTCCTCTTTTCACAAGACGTGCATTCAACAACACTATGGCCAAAATCATTGCATGAGTAACAACAACCTAAAAAAGGACTATTATACCTAATTGTGGCCACACTTCGTGAAGGGAGTAGTCCTCCTTGGTTGTTTACTTGATAGGGATTTCTATACAACTACTTGTTCTGTTGCATGCTTCTACAATTTACTGCAATAACTCAAAATTTTGATAGCAAAAACATCTCACATCTCCCAAGGGTGCAGATGATCTTCAAGGTGAAAGGATTTTTCTTGGCACCACCTTTGGCTCCTTCATTGGCTGTTGGTTTTGTTGATGGCTTTCTTTCTTGTTGCTCTTTCCACTGCTATCATTTGCTTTTCTTGTAGTTGTTACTAAGATGGTTTCTCCTTTATGCAAATTGAGATATGATTTGACAGAGGTGGAATTTTGGCTTCTCTTTAGTTGAGTGGTTTTCTTCTCTAGATCATTCCTCAATGAAACCACTGTAGCTTCTAGTCTTTCACATTGATATTCCTTTTCTTTGAATTGCTTCCTCATTCCCTCTTCAATTCGCCTTCCTTTTTCCAGCTAAATTTTTAGTCTAATAATTTCTTCCTTGAAGGCACATTCATTCTCATCAAAAAATTGAAGTAACTTCTGTTGGTTTTCGTTGTCAGCTGCAAGCCTTTCAATCTCATCTTCCAGTGTGATTATTTTTCTCTACTTTTCATCTTCAAAAATTTATGATATTGATTTCTCCATTTGACGATCAGTTTCCTTTGTACTTGGAGAATAAATTTAAAATGATAGATTATCATCCTCTAGCTCAATATTCTCAAGCATACCATCATCACTTTCAGTACCAAGAAATGGGTATCTAGATTTATAATGACCATAATGTTTGCAATTAAGGAAAAATTCATCACTCGATGTTACACTGAAATTTGTCACCATGACTATCTGCAGTTAATATGGCTCCATCAATAGTCATATTATCCTCCTTGTCAAGCCTTATACCTCTGCTCTCCATGTCAAACTTCAAAAAAGAGAGAAAGTCATTAAAAATCATATTTATCTCTGGGTACGCAGGTTCTCTCTACCTTGCCTGCGTGTACGCATCCCAAGCTCATTGTACCTGCGTACTTGTACGCTCTGTAAGTCAAGAGATGGGTGCGTACTCCTGTAAAGGTCAAAAGGCGCGAGTTTCATCTTAAAAAAGTTACTTGTGGTTACTTCTAGAGCTTTCTAGAAGAGTGTTTGACGTGTATTGAGCGCCTCCAGATGGTTCATGCATCCCTATGATAGAGGAACTTATCCCATCAAGAGAGGAGCTACCCCATCCAAAGAGGGAGTATCCCATTGATGTTGGACCTGAATAACTTCCTCTAGAACACTATAAATACAGGCATTGGGCCAAAGGAGGGGAGGTTGAAAGCTGAACATTCCAAAGGGTAGATGCTGCTGGAAATAGGACTTCCTTGTAGAAGCTTGTGAGGAGAGATTACCATCCTTTCTTGTTTCATTTGGAAGTGGGTGAGCTTGTCAAAGTAGAGGAAAACTCTTGCTGGACCCTGGGAGGAACTTGCACAACACCAAGGCTCAGGTTGTAATGGTTTCTTTTTTGTTTTCTTAATACAAATAAGTCCATTCTTCTCAATGATTTGTTGTTAATGAATTGTTTCATATACTCCTTGGTCTATATGTTGAACATGCTTTGTTTTATGGAATATTCAGGTGTTATGTAATCGTTTGATTGTTAGTGTATGCAGGTTTCAAAGTTAAGGAG